>CAUYON010070028.1:0-30183 GCA_963573935.1 Arctocebus calabarensis | reverse complement strand
GGGCGCCTTTAGTCCCAGCTACTTGGGAGGCGGAGGCAAGGGACTCGCTTGAGCCCAGGAATTGGAGGGTGCCTTGAGCTGTGATGCCAGAGTGACAGCTTGAGGCTCTGTCTCAAAAAAAAAAAAGAAAAAAGTACTTCTCACCATTTAACTTTTTTTTTTTTTTTTTTTTGAGTCAGAGCCTCAAGCTGCCACCCTGGGTGGAGTGGTGTAGCATCACAGCTCACAGCAACCTCCAATTCCTAGGCTCAAGCGAGTCTCTTGCCTCCACCTCCCAAGTTGCTGGGACTATAGGCGCCCGCCACAAGGCCCGTCCATTTTTTGGTTGCAGCCGTCATTGTTGTTTGGCGGACCTGGGCTGGATTCCAACTTGCCAGCTCAGGTGTACGTGGCTGGCGCCTTAGCCTGTTAAGCCACAGGCACCGAGCCTAACACATTTTTTTTCTCTTTTTTTTTGCAGTTTTTGGCCGGGGCTGGGTTTGAACCCACTACCTCCAGCATATGGGGCTGGCACCCTACTCACTGAGCCACAGGTGCCGCCCCTAACACATTTTTTTAAATCTGTTTATCGTCTGGCTCACTGCCCCCTCCCTCACACCTCCTTAAAAATCATTTTAAAACGTCTTGCTTTTATTCATTGCTGTTTCCCCAATTTGAAGAAGAGTGTCTGTTATACAGAAGGTGTTCAATAAATATTTATTGAATGAAGGAAAGAGAAACTTATGCTCTCTACATAAGGAGTGGAATCCAAGCCATTTATGAAAAGGAAGAAATTGTAACCGTGGCTGATGAACACTGCTAAGGGTTCTTATGTGTCAACAAAATAAGAGCAGGAAATTTCAAGGTAAACTTAAATGTAGCTTAAAAAAAATTAAATGTAGTCCCATAAAGCAATGGAAAAGACATCAGCTTCAGAACCAGACTACAGGGTGCAGTGGTACACACCTGCAGTCCCAGTTACTGAGGCAGGAAGATCACTTGAGCCCAGGATTAGGAGGCTGCAGTGAGCTATGATCTGGCCACTGCATTCCAGCCTAGGTGACAGAGCAAGACACTACCTCTTAAAAACAACCACCGCCACCACCACAACAGCAACAACAACAACAAATAATAATAATAATGGAATATTCTTTTTAAAAGAAAGGAAAAAGGCTGGGTGCTGTAATATTAGCACTCTAGGAGGCCAAGGTGGGTGGGTTGCTAGAGCTCAGGAATTCAAGACTAGCCTGAACAAGAGTGAGACCTTGTCTTTACTAAAAATAGAAAAACCAGCCGTGTGTTGTGTTGGGTGCCTATAGTCCCAGCTACTTGGGAGGTTGAGGCAAGAGAATCGCTTGAGCCCAAGAGTTTGAGGTTGCTGCGAGCTATGATGTCACGGATCTACTGAGGGAGACATAGTGAGACTCTGTCTCAAAAAAAAAAGAAAAGAAAAGAAAACAGGCTGGAAGAAGTGGCTCTGCCACTTGTCAGCTTCTGTGCCCTCAACCTCGCAACCTCTCAGCCTCTCTGCACTCTCATCTGCATAATGGGGACACTATTTCAAGGTGGTTAATAGGGACACTATTACAGGGTTGTTAATGAGCAGGTTTGATGAATGTATGAAGGAAAACACTGTAAACAGTGCAATGAATATGATACTACAAAGTGCCATCAATGTCTAAGGCCAGAGAACACTGTAGATTAAGGTTCTCCACAGATTTTCTCTTTACATCTTCCTCTAACTTAAATTTTATATTCTAAATCTCATTTTTAAAAAGGTTTCACCTTCTCTAATTAGCTGTTTCTCCTCAAACAACTAACAGTATTTTTAAAAAATTGAAATATAATTCACATAACAAAAACATTATTTCAAGTTGTATAATTAAAACAACTCAGTGGGCTTTTTAGTACATTAGCAAAGTTTTGCAACCATCACTATTATCTAATTCCAGAATATTTCCATCATTCTCACGCCCACCCTCCATACTCATTAGCAATCCCGTTCCCATTTCTTCTTCACCCACTCCCAGGCATCTGGCATCCACTAACCTTTCTTCTTTCTCTATGAATTCCAGACACTTCACAGAAGTAGAACTATACAATAAGCGTCCTTGTGTATCTGGCTTCTTTCACTTAGTGTAATGTTTTCAAGCTTCATCCGTGTTGCTCAACGTTTTTATGGCTGAATAATAGCCGATTACATGGATATACCAAATTTTATTTATCCATTCACATTAATTGGTAGATATTTTAGTTAGTTCCATTTTTTAACTATTATAATACTTCTGTGAATATACACAAAAGCTTTTGTGTGGACATGTTTTCGGTTGTCTTGGGTAGTGCTGCTTGGTTATGTGGTAACTCTATGTTGAACTTGTTGAGGAATTGCCAGATTGCAGGACTGGCATTCCCGCCAGCAACGTAGGAAAGTCCAATTTCTCCACATCTTCTCCCACAAGTACTTATTGTTTTATTTCTAGAATCATCTTTTTTTTTTTTTAAAGAAAAAGTTATTGGCGCAGGGAGAGGGGTAGGGTTTCACTCTGTCCCAAGGCTGAGCTCAAGTGATCCTCCCCTCTCAGCCTTTAGAGTAGCTGGCACTGCAGGTCCCAGCCGCCAGGCCTACCTAAGTATTATTATTGTTCTATTGACCGTTCAATAGAATCATTCTTCATTTTACCTCTCCAACACTGCCTCAGCCACATTAATATTACAAGTCTGAAAACTATTTAAATTCTGGACTTGTAATACTAATTCAAATTGAAACAAAATGTCCTATAAACGTTTACACATATTTTGTGATGCTCACACATATAAAAGTGAGTCCAATGTACTGTTTCCAAAATCCGGCAAATATTGGCTATTGCAGTTGGCGTCGGCTAGCCAGAGGCGCAATTCACCATTCCTCACAGAATCAGTGGACAAAAAAGCATTTTGGGAACAAATCCCTGCCCTCAACAAAGAGCTGCCTTGAGTAAACTTAAGAGTGGCATTTGAATAGCTATGCACATGCATTGCACATTATTTCCTTTCCTTCCCTCGTTCTATGGTGAACTCTGAAACCCACAAAGGGATTCGCTTCTGGTAAAACTGGTAGTAATTTGGATTTCGGTAAAACCCCAGGTACCACAAACAAGCGCTGCTCCTCAGACATTCTTAGCTCCTCCCCGCGATCCGAGGCTGAGGGGCGGGGAGATGGGCGTTAACGAGGTCATAAGACCAATCCCCGCGCGTTCCCGGGAAGCAGCGCTCCTCGTTGGCTGATTAAATCTCAGGGAGTAGCCACGTTCCTATCCGCGTGCTAAGGGCGGGAGTAAGCGCCAGTGACGCGCAGCAGAAGGAGTAGACCCTGTGGAAGCACGTGACCGGAGCCTGGAGCCGGAAGCTACCTATGCGGTAGGGAGCTCCCGGAGCACCTCAGGCTGAGATGGTGAGTGAGGACGCATGCGCGGGAATAAGCGGCCGGGGTTCCGCGTCCGTGTACCTCAATGTCTCAGGTTGCCCCTTCCTTGACCTGCATTCCACTCTCTCCTATAGTCACCCCGGGACGAAGAGAGAATGGAAATAGGAAGGGTGGGGACATAGAGGGCTGAGGAGGAGCTGTGGGAGGTTGTTCTGGATTGTGAGTCCTAGGGGTAGGGTTGGAGCGCTAAGGGAATTGTAGAGAGGGTCTGCAAAGGCCTCCTGGGGTAACAGAAGTGAGCTGTGGAAGACCAGGGGAGCCCGGCGGCCGACAATGCGGGTGGCTGGAGGCTCAGGAAGATCCACGTTGAAGTCCACCATAGAGGGAATAGTAAGGGCCCTCGTTTGGGAAAGAGAGAGCCTGGGAGCCAACATTAAGAAAGACGGTTTGCAAGTGAAGGGTATCAAAGGCTATCCTAAGCATGCTTCTCACTGCTTGCATCTTTACCCACTAGACTTCTGCACTGACCCAGGGGCTGGAGCGAATCCCAGACCAGCTCGGGTACCTGGTGCTGAGTGAAGGTGCAGTGCTGGCGGTGCGTTCTGGGAAAGGGTCTGGGGTCCCCTTCTAATATTGTCCCTTCTATTCTCAGCCTTTACCAGGTATCCTACCTAGCATATGGTAAGCTTTTAATAATTGATCTTTGGAGTCTTAGTATTCTAACTGTTCTGAGGTAAAGGAAGTTCACTCAGCAGCTCGTTTCAGGTTTGTTGATAAATTAGGTTTCTCTCAGTTATGTATTTATTTGGTATGTCTTATAGAAGTTTTTATATTTTGTTCCATAGTACTGTATAGCTTTTTGATCTAACTAGAGACAAGGCTTAAGGTTAAAGTTTGAAAACAATGCAAGTGGTTAAGACGACTGAAGGAGGCTCGGCGCCTGTGGCTCAGCGGGCTAAGGCGCCAGCCATGTAAACCTGAGCTGGCGGGTTCGAATCCAGCCTGGGCCCGCCAAACAACAATGACGGCTGCAACCTAAACAAAAATAGCCGGGCGTTGTGGCGGGCGCCTGAAGTCCCAGCTACTTGGGAGGCAGAGGCAGGAGACTTGCTTGAGCCCAGGAATTGGAGGTTGCTGTGAGCTGTAATGCCACTACACTCTATCCAGGGCGACAGCTTGAGGATCTGTCTCAAAAAAAAAAAAAAGACTACTGAAGTAGTTCTTCCTGTTATGGCAAGGACACTTTGTTGGAGGTAGGAATTTAGCTAAGCTTAAATAAAGGAGAGTGTTGAGTATTCATGGCTGGGAGTTGAACATACTTGCAGGCATGTGACGTCAACCTGTCTAAATCGGTGGTGGGTTTATGGAGAAAAGATTTGGGGGGAAAAGAGGATTTAGTTAAGCAAGGGCAGTAATATAGAGAATTTGGACTAAATCTTGAGGTAATAGGAGCTTTGAAAGTTTTCTGAATGGAAACATGACCCAATGAAATGGTTGAGCAAAATTGTTCTGGTAGTGTGAAGGTGGGTTGGAAAAGGAGCAAGCTAGACATGAGATTGGTCTCAGTAGGCATACGAAGAAATTTTAAAGGAGGAATCGGTATAGCTTGGTAATGACTAGAGATAGGTAACAGAGGAAATACTTCTTCATCCATAAGATTTTGAACTTAGAGGCCTAGAAGAATGATGGTGTCTTAACAAACAGGAAATCAAGAAAGGAAGTAGATTGGGAATGAGGTGGATAAGGAGAATTCTGATGGCCTGACTTTAGACATTAAGTTTGATGTAAATAACAGCAATTGTCATGCATGGTGGCTCAGGTCTATAATCCTAGCACCCTGGGAGGCTGAGGCAGGTGGATTGCTTGAGTTCAGGAAATCAGCCTGAGCGAGAATAAGACCCCCATCTCTAAAAAACTGCAGGACATTGTGGTGGGTGCCTATAGTCCTAGCTATTTAGGAAGCTGAGGTAAGAGGATCACTTAAGCCCAAGAGTTTGAGGTTATTGTGAGCTGTGACACCATGGCACTTACCAAAGGTGAGACAGTAAAACTCTGTCTCAAAAAAAAGCAGTTAAGTTGCTGTGAGCTTTGTGACCCCACAGCACTCTACTGAGGGTGATAAAGTGAAACTGTCTCTAAAAAAATAAAAAAAAAAAAAAAAGGCAGTTAATATATAAGAGTTCTAAGCATTTTTTCCAATATTATTTATGTAACCCTCGTAACAAGCCCATGAGGCAGGTACTGTTATCCTCAATTTACAAATGAGGAAAGCAAGGTACAGAATGTCTAACAGAGCAAAGGAAACAAAACTAAACCTATTGGGAGGCCCATATCAAGGAGTTGGGAAAAGGAAGTTGAGATAGTCACTAGAAAAAAGGAAGCCCGGGCCACTGTCTCATCACTCATCTAAGAGGGAGGAGTTGAAGGACAAGGGATGTTTACATTTTCACGTTCTGCAGATGGGCAGCAAGTGGGAAGACTGAGACAAGGATGGTGCCTTTAACATGTCAGTGGTGGGCAGGCATTGATTTTGAAGAATGTGATTTTACTATATAGGTGAGGACAAGTAAGAAACCAAGTTTTGAGGGGTTAAGAACAGTCAATAAAGAGATGGATGTTCCTGGTGCAGTGAGTGCTCAGGCCTAGCAACTCAGGAGGCTGAAAAAGGAAGAGTGCTTGAGGCCAGTGCACAACATAGTGAAACCTCTCTAAAAAAATAAGAAAAATTAGCTGGGCATGCTGGTACACACCTATAATCCTAGCTACTTGGGTAGCTGAGGCAAGAAGCTTGCTTGAACCCAGGAGTTCAAGGCTGCAGTGAGCTATGATCATGCTACTGTATTCCTGGATGAAAGAGCAAGACCCTGTCTCTTGGGAAAAAAAAAAAATGAGACATGCTGCTCATCAGGGGAAGCCCAGTATTAATGAGAATCAGGATGGGATTGGGAAGGTGACAAGACACATCATGGGGAGGCTTAAGGATGGCTTTTTCAAAACTGAGTGACCTAGGGGTATTGGAAGATGGAGAGAGCTAAAAGGACTGTGTCAGGAATTCCTTCCCAATGCTATACCTTAATTCCTACCACCCTCCTCCATCTGCATGCAGTCATCCGGGGATCTCGAGAATGATGAGCAGGCAGCCAGTGCCATCTCTGAGCTGGTCAGCACAGCCTGTGGTTTCCGACTGCACCACAGCATGAATGTCCCCTTCAAGCGTCTGTCGGGTGAGCCTTATTCTCTGGTGGTGTTGGTAGGAGAGGGGTTACTCCCAGAGGTTTTCCTAGAGAAAAAAACGCCTGTTTCCTTCTTACAAGACTTCTACCATCTCCCTGAGTGTTCTCTTTCTTCTCTTTGGAATTCCTGGTGTCAGAATTGAGCAGAGAAAGCAAGAGAAGAGAGATTTAACAAAGACCCTTTGGCTGGGCACAGTGGCATATGCCTGTAATCACAGCACTTTGAGAGGCCAAAGTAGGGGGATCGCTTGAGACCAGGAGTTCGAGAACACTCTGAGCAACATAGCAAGACCTTGTCTCTACAAAAAATAGAATAATAAGCTAGGTGTGGTGGTGCCCACCTTTAGTCCCACCTACTCGGGCGGAGGAGGTAAGAGGATTTTGCTTGAGGTTGCAGTGAGTATGATCACTACTGCATGCAGACCTGGGCAACAGAGTAAGAACCTGTCTGCCCCACCAGGCATGCCCATTCCCCCTGCCCTATAAAAGAAAAAGAGGCCACTCATGTTCAACTATAGAATTTCTTTGGCTTTTGATCCCAGCCAATGTGTGTGTGTGACCTTGTGGAGGCTGATGCACCCACTAACTCTGTGCTCCCTTCCTTCTCCTGGGGCGAGGGAAGGTGGATCTTCCTCCAGTGGTCTTTGGAGAACACACACTGCTGGTGACCGTCTCAGGACAGAGGGTGTTTGTGGTGAAGAGGCAGAACCGAGGCCGGGAGCCCATTGACGTCTGAACCTGCCAGAGGGCAAGGGTCTGAGAAGTGGATTGGGTCCATGGGCCTCTGTGATGAAGGCATAGCCATCCTCCACCTCTTTCTTGGCTTGCTGCAAAAACTAAGGCCTTCTGCTCACCCACCCCTACCTGGAAGGGCAGAGGCTCAGGGACTTTGTACTGTGTCAAAATGAATGAGGACAAGGGGACTTCCCTAATAAACTTGAGTCAGATGTTCTCCAGCCTAGGGATGTGTGTATGTGGTGGGTGTCTGTCTTCCACTTCTGGGGAGAAAGTCATGTACTTCACCACAGGGTAAGTGAAGCAGGGTGACCTCTGAACATTGTAAAAGTGGATATCAGAAACAAACGAATGGGAAGGGAGCAGAGGAGCTGTCTGTGAGCATGAGGAAGGGAAATACCAAGTCCTGGCAGTCTCTGCTTCCATTAACACATGAACAGCAATTATTCTTCACCCTCCTGAATAGGCATTTAATAGTCTCATTTCAGTTGGAAGCAGTAGTTGGAGAATAAGTTATAGGAACAGACAAAAAAAAAAAAAAACTTAAAGTGCTTCAGGCTGCAAACGTAAACATCAGGGGGCAACCGGAGGCCCCTAGCTGTCTCCCTGACCCCTCAGACAGGAGAGTCTTTGTCCAGGTCCTTTGTCATTACCACCCTAACCTCAGCCCTGTGGGGTGGGTGGGAGGGAAGGTCAGAGGCAGAAAAGGACTAAATAGGAATGAAGAAAATACTTTGTAAACTTAGAACCAGGGTAAAGGGCTGGGGGCAAGAGAACTCTTGGAGCCCTCGCCCTGCCCTAGGGGTGGGGCCAGCCCCCCCCCCACACAGGAATTCGAGGAAATACTGTTGCCTTGCTGTGGCTAAGCCCGCTCATTTCACAGCTGCTTCCCTCATCAGCAGACACAGACAGGCAGATCTGGTGGGCCTCCTCACCTCCAGGGGAGGCATTCCAGGGAGGCACAGCCTGAGAGAAAAGACTCCCTCCAGGGGCTTTCAGTTTCTGGAGCGTAAGAGGAAGCAGAGCTAGCAGGGCACTATTTGACAGGCTCCACCACTAGGACCTTGCACTCGCGCTTGGCAATCTTGTCCAGAGAGAGAACAGCCTTGTCTGGGGGCAGGTAGAGGGGCCGGCCAACGGGGGAGGCCACAGGGGGTGTGATGGCCCTCCGCTCCATCACACTGCCTGACCTGGAAGAAAACAAAGGCTGTGGGCTCTATGAGACCCAGCACCCTCCCTGCTCCTTCCCTGGTTCCAGCTTCTCCCCAATCCAGTGCCACCTGCCACCACCCATCCCTACTCCCTGGTTTTGTACCTCATGAGGTGGCTGCGGGAAGGCTGTTGGTGGGAGAATGACTGAGAGCGGCCCAGGCTAGCCTGATGCCTCTCTACCAAGTCCCGGACGGCAGGGCTGCTGGGGCTGCTTTTGCGAGAGAGAGGCCGGGCCTCGGGTGGAGGGTGGGACACACTGGCGGTGAACTGTAGCTTCAGTTTCATGTGCTGGCTCAGCTGAGGTGGGAGGCACAGGTCAGCATTCCCACTGGGCTTCCAGGTTCCAGACCTTTCATATCTGCTCCTTCTGACTGACCAATGTTGGACCTCAATCCCACCTTCCTTCTGCCCTGCTTTTCAGTATTCCCCATTATATTTCATCCACAGAAGCTAAGGGTCCTTCCTGCCTCTCCCTACAACATTCTGCATCACCCAGCACTCAGTCCAGACCCTCCCCAGCCCACCTCAAAGAGCCCAGTCCTCAGAGCTTGGAAGGCCACACTGAAGGTGAGCGCACTGCCCTTCCGGGAAAAACCCAGGTTGTTGAGAGGTGTGTGGCAGACTACGGAGTCCAGGGCTGCCTGCATGGCCCGGCGTTCCTCCTCACACAGCTGTTTGCCTGGGGGCAGAAACAGGGACCAGGAAACACTACAGCATTCCTCAGTTCCCAAAGGGCCTTCGCAAACACAGCCTCCTTTGGTCCTCAGAGCCATTCTGTGGAGCAAACTGAGCAAATGTTATCTCTTTGCCAGGTGGTATGGATGACAGTAGCTAATGCTTACTGTGTGCTGAAACTATTCTAACCACTTTGCATGTGCCAACTCATCAATCTGCATGACAATTTCATGAGGTATTAATTGCTCAAGTTTAGAGGTGAGGCTTCTGAGGCCCAGGGAGGTTAAGTAACTTACCCAAGGTCACACAGCTAGTACATGAGAGAGGTAGAACACATGCCAGAAAGTGTAGCTCCAGTATCTACGCCCTTAAAAATCACTCTGCCTGACTGCCTCTAAATTCTCCATCTGTGACACTGTGGAGACTACTCCGGTATAGAGCCAAAGCCACCTGCCATAAGTCGTCCACTGTGATGGGGACAACACGAGGTTTGAGCTGTTTTCACTGTCCTGCCTTCCTCGGGACTAGGTCCCAACCTGGCAGCTGACCTACCAGCCTGTGCATGCTCCGGGGTCCATACGAGCCTCACAGCAAGGAAGTCTTGGAGGTTGTTGAGCAGTGTGTATGTGACAGTAAAACGCTCATAGGTCCGAACAGGGGACTCACAAGAAGCAGTCATCACAAAGCATGGGCGGTCCAGGCGGACACTGGGCAGGCTAGGAACAGAGAGAGAGAAGCTGGATGTGTGGATCAGGCGACAGAGGTAGAAAGATAGGCAGTGCCTCCAGAGGGCCTCTCACACTCACCGGTAGTGGGTGTAGATGCTCTGGGTGAAGGGCAGTTTGGGGGTAGACCACTGAACCACAGCAATGAGGGGAACTTCTAAGCCCTGCAAGAAGGACAGGAGGAGACTTCACATATATTAGAGGTTCCTCTCCCATTTTTAGTCAACCCCCTGGTTTTTCCTTCTCTTTCCTTGAACACACCAACTCCTATGCTCACCTCCTTGGCCCCTGCAGGGGGCTGCTCACCCCCTCTCAACTGAAACAGGAAGTTGTGTTCCTCCAGGGCACTAAGTGGGCAGGGGAAGCAGCCAGAGGTACCAGGGAGCCGGCAGAAGGAGCCCATGGAGACTTCTCCAGACTGGTGACTAGTTCAGAAAAGAGGACCAGGGCATGATCTCCCCTTGTTAGAACTCAGCCCTTGCCCCCACCAGTTTACAGCCCTGCCACTCCCCAGAACCTCACCAGACATTGTCCACCAGCAGTACGGAGCCATCGGGCATAACAGGTAGGTAACTAGCATTGAAGTTGGGGAGGATTCGGATATCCCAGATGGAGATTTCCTCTTGGGAGGAACTGTTCAGCACTATTGGAAAAAATCAGCTTAGTTCTGAGTAGCTGGACCCTTCAGGCCCCACCTTTACCCTCCAAAAATGGACCTGTCCCCTCCAGCCTGCCCAGAATAACTACCATCCAGTCAGTTCTCTTGCTGCTACCCAGGACTTGAGTGGGATATGCTCACCCTTGAGCACGGTCAAATGTTTTCCAGCCACAGTGAACTGGCGGCATTTTAGAACTGGAGGGGGCAGCAGAGTCAGCAGGGTGCTCACTGTGGATGGGGGCAGAACCAAGAAATGATAATCTGGGCACAGACTCACCTCCAACCACAGTTGTAACCCCCATAAGGTACTCTCCAGCATGACCCCTCCACTCCGTCCCCCAGATCCCAGACTCCAGCTGTTCTTTGCATTCTCCTCCCCACCTTGGGCCTTGAAAGCACTCTGCTCGCCCCGGAAGGTCTCCCCAGGAGATCGAGTCTGCAGCAATCGCAGGTAGCCTTGATCTCTGACCTCTGGTGCCTCAACCTCCCGCTTCCACACAGTCACTACAATCTGGGTTTGAGGGACACAGGGCCAGTCAAGAGAAGAGACAGGTGGCTGAGCCTCGAAAGGGTGTCTGAATTAGGACACCAACACTCCCAGCCATCTTACCTTGGCCTTAGGTGTCCCTGGGGGCAGTCTGTCCAATGAAACAGTGAGTGGGAAGATGACCTCATCTGTGGACACAATTGGTTCCTCCACAGGCAGCTGAGGTTGTGAACAGGGTGAAGAGGTCGGTAGAGTCAAAGGCAGCCTGCAGGTGTTCTCTTTAAGACTGCACTATTAGGTCCCTCATGCCCTCCTCCCCTCTTCTGCGCAGTCATCTGCTCCTTGCCTTAGGCACCCTGCGTCCATCTCCATCCTGTCTGTGGCACCCAGCAAACCGCCCCCTGCCCTGTGCTATGTCACCCCAAACTCCTCACCGTGGTCGCTCCCCCTGAGGTAGCAGGGTCCGGGCCATGGGTGAGAAGAGGACTGCAGCCTCGGAACAACCCCCCACCCCCAGGATCCCCTCCCCCTGGGGGTTCGGAATCCTGGTCGCCGGCGCCCCCGCCCCCTGTCATCCCGCCTCCAGCGCTGACCGAGGCCAGGGCGGCCAGGGCTGTTGCCAGTTCTGCCCAGGCCCCTCGGGAGCCCAAGCCTGGACAGCCCCCAGCGCCGGACCCTGCACCGCCTCGGCAGCGCAGCACCAGCAGGAAGCGGACAGTCTCCCCCAAGTACAGATGGTTGCGGCGGGGCAGCGCCCGGTACCGGCCCGGGTCCCCTGCCAGCTCCGCGCGCGGCGGCAGTGGCACGGCCGGAAAGTACATGGAGTAGTCGCACTGGGACTCCATGGGGCGGCGAGGACAGCGCGCCCGGAGCTGGGACTAGACACCGGCTCCGGCAGGGCCCACGGAGGACGAGGGAGCCCGCTAGGGTGACTCCAGCAAGTCCGGACGCCCAGAGGTAATGTGCACGGCCGAGGCGGTCAAAGAGACTAGCCCAGTCAGGGAACCCAGGCAACCACCGCGGAACCGAGACTCTGTAGGGCCGGAACCGGGGTACAGGACCGAATGACTGGCCACAAACCGGAAGCGGAAGGGAAGGGGTGTGGCTTCCAAGGCCCGGCAGAGGAGGGGGCGGAGTCTGACGCTGTGGGCTGCGGCAGGAAGAATGGTGCTGAGACCATAGGCGGGCTTTGGGAAGAAATATTGAAAAGACCCCCTCCAGCCCCGCTGCTGCTCGGAAGATTCTCCATTTTTCCTCTTCCTGTCCTACATACGTCTAATAGAAGTTACAAATTCTTTATTCATTCAACAAACATTTCATAGTGAAATAAACATCGTCCAATAACAAATAATTTCATAGAGAAATGGACGAATCATTCCAACTCACCATGCCCCCAAATCTCCTGGCTCCCTCCATAGTTAGTCCCTCCAGGGACTTTGGAGAGTGCTAAGAGGACCTGCAGTGGGACTGGAAAGGAGAAAGGGCAAAATGTGTGGAGGAGAGAGGCGCTGCTGGGTACCTAATGTCTAGGATTCTATGTCCAAGGCCAGAAGATGGGGTCTGCATCAGGGCAGAGTCCTGTCCCTTCTGAGGGAAGCAGAAATGGCATGTAACTGCCCCATACACATCACATGTGCCTTTGTATCTTAGCTGCTTTTTGTTTTAAATCTGTGGTATGATGCCTATGGAGAGAGCAGCTTTGAAGTCTTGAGTAGCAGTGGGGCTGTAGGGGGGAACTGCTTGGCGTCCAACTTGTCCTTGTATTGTAGCTCAGGGGTAACCAGGCGCTCACATTCCTCCTGGTCTTGGGGGCTCAGTCCACTCTGAAGTATATAGCCCAAAACCTTAGCTGATCCAAACTGGAAGGGGCGGAACCGACGGTCAGTGATGTATTTGGGGTCTAAAGCCTCACCCCCTACCAGACAATGTTTGGCCAGGGCTTCTCGGCGAGCCCGGAGCTCAGCCACAGCTTTCTCCAGCCGTTTCTGGCCATATTGCTCTATCCGTGTCCACAGACTATGATTGAAATGAATATAGAGAGCCCAGTCCAGGTTGTTCCAGGCTCGAGCCCGTGCATTGAGCTGCTGATCCTCAACAGTCAATCCACCGTTGTTGGCAATGCTGAGGCCCTGCTCACCTCCAGCTTGGGCATTGTGCATGAAGCCCACCACATCATCCAGATTCCAGCACAGGGCGTCTGCCAGCAGAACTAAAGACTCATCAAAGTACTCAGCCACCAAAACCAGGTCAAACACGGAGTCCAGCCAGGCTATTCCCCACTGGGTGAAGGATGAAGACCCCAAATTTAAAGAGGCAGGACTTGGTGTCTGGATGTTACCATGAATGATAGTGGAAATAGGGTGGAAGATAGCATTGGGATCTAGGGTTCGGACTTGAGGGCCAGTGCCAGAAGGCAAGACATGCATCTGATGGGGGTGGGGGTTTCTGGAGGGGTGAGGATTCCCTTTCTTGGCCCTCATCTCTGGAGGAAAGGGGAGACCAAAGTCAAACCATAGTAAATTGCGGGCGTAGTGGTCCCCACGGCCCCCAGGCCGGTAGAAAGCTCTAGGATTGGCCAGGAAGGCAGCCAAGGATGGTGACTTTCGAAAGGCTGATGAGGTGGATTTATAGTAGGAGAAAGCAGAGCGGGCCAGAGCAGCTGGATCTCGGACAATGGAAAAGAAGAAGCTGTCAGAAGGCATGACCTGAAGTACCTGTGAAGGAGAAAAGACAGAAATAAGGAGAAAGAACTGGTTCCAGGAGAAAGTAAGCATAAGCCAAGTGCCCAGTGATCCCTAGAATCCTCACACCTCCTTCTCAAAGCTCTGCTAGGAACCTCCAGCTTTTGTGACTTGTTACATGGCAAATTGCTTATCATCTCTGAGATTCAATTTGCTTATCTGAAAAATGGGGATGATCATTCCTTCCTAGCTAATTATGAAGAATCTATGAGATAAAGGTTATAAAGAAACTTAGAGCATGGGAAGCTAGGCACTTGGAGAGCAAAAGACACCCTGAACTGGGGCTTTGGAGAGCAGTGGCCACTTGGTAGGGTGCTGGCCTGAGGGCTTGGACATGTGATCCCCCTTCTCCCTAATACAGAATTGGGCTAACATCCTAACAATGCCCCACAGGCAGATATACATCAGAACCTAGCTCCTGGACTCCCTGGAGGGTTTCTGCATCCAAAAATGATTTCTATCATCAAATCTGACCTTACACTGTCTGTTCCAGCAGTATGGCACACCTAAAAGGTAAAGCCTGAAGGCAGAGAGGTACAGGGATAGTGATGACAACAGACTTTGGCATTTAATGGACTTGGAATAAAATCTCAATTCTGCCATTTGCTAATTGTGTGACTTTGGGCATCTTCTTAAACTTTTCAGAGCCTTTGTTCCTGCATCTATAAATCTGGGTTTAACACTTACCTAGAAGAATATGGAAGTGCCTGGAACATGGTAGGTATTCAGTGAAAAGTGGTGATGATGAAGTCCATCATTGTACCTTCTGGGGAAACTACCTCAAGGATCACTTCATTGCCTCACTCCCAACAGCGGCCCCTTAGTGCCCGCTGAATCATGCTCACAGTCCTCCAGCTTCAATGATGGTGTCTTTGCAGTCTTTGCTGAAGTTCTTTCAAAGTGCACACACTCCCTTTCTCACATGTATGACCATGTCTGTGCTGATGCTCTGCTTGCTCTAAGAATATCTGACGTTCTCCTTACCGCAAAGCCACATCCACCTTTTCGTTTAAAACCCATCTCTTCAGGCTCCGTGCCTGTGGCTCAAAGGGGTAAGGCGCCAGCCACGTACACCTGAGCTGGCGGGTTCGAATCCAGCCAGGGTCAGCCAAACAACAATAACGACTGCAACCAAAAAATGGTTGGGCGTCGTGGCGAGCATCTGTAGTCCCAGCTACTTGGGAGGTGGACACAAGAGACTCGCTTGAGCCCAGGAATTGGAGGTTGCTGTGCGCTGTGATGCTACAGCACTCTATCCAGGGTGACAGCTTGAGGCTCTGTCTCAAAAAAAAAAAAAAATCATCTCTCCAGGCTCAGCGCCCATAGTACAGTGTTTATAGCACCAGCCACATACACCAAGGCTGGCAGTTCGAATCTGGCCTATGCCAGCTAAACAACAATGACAACTGCAACAAAAAAAATAGCCTGTTGCTCAGTGGGTAGGGCGCTGGCCCCATATACTAAGGGTGGTGGGTTTGAACCTGGCTCCAGTCAAACTGCAACAAAAAATAGCCGGGCGTTGTGGTGGGCACCTGTAGTCCCAGCTATTCGGGAGGGTGAGGCAAGAGAATTGCATAAACCCAGGAGTTGGAGGTTGCTGTGAGCTGTGACACCATGGCACTCTAGCAAGGGCTATATAAAGTGCGACTCTGTCTCTAAAAAAAAAAAAAAAAGCCTGTTGTGGTAGGCACCTGTTGTCCCAGCTGCTACTTGGGAGGCTGAGGCAAGAGAATCACTTAAGCCCAAAAGTTTGAGGTTGCTGTGAGCTATGATGCCACAGCACTCTACTGAGGGCAACATAGTGAGACTCTGTCTCAAAAAAACCCCCCATCTCTCCAGAAAGCTCCATCGCTTTTGATGGACACCATTCTGGATACAAGCACACATACACATGCCTCAGAAGCAGCCATGAGTGTAGAGTATGTGGACCTGGGTTCAAATCCTAGCTCTGTCACTTTCTACGTGTTGAAGGAGGATGGTTAGCCTCTCTGAGACTCAAACTGCTTATATGTGTATTAGAGACACTTATAATGCCTTCCTGTAAAGATGATGGTAAGATTAGTACCCAGCACTCAGTAAATACTCAGGTTAGTTCCTCCCCTGTATATTTTCATCTGCATGTTGATTTTCTTCTGACAGTCTTGGGTTTCTGTGTGTGGGCATGTGCTCATCTCCCCATTAGAACTGAGACTTCTAGGTGTCAGGACTCAGTTTCCACCCAACTATTTTGCTATGCTTAGCCTACATCTTGACATACAGCTGATCCTCAAAATGTGGCAGATGGCTAGGTGCAGTGCCTGTACTCCCAATACTTTGGGAGGTTAAGGTGGGAGAATCACTTGGGCCCAGGAGTTTAAGACCAACCTGGGCAACATAGCAAGATCTTATCTCTACAAAAAATAAGCAAAAAAATATATGGCAGACATGGTGGAGGAATGAGAGGAAGAAAAGTCAGGAGTCAGTGGAGGAGCAGGGGCACCTGGAGGTAAGAGTTCAGAGCTCAGCTGGCAGGCAATGACACCAAAGAAATAAATTGGTCAAGGAAAGAGACTAGGGTAGCACCAGATGGGAGAGAGAAGGACTCTGGCTCCCAGAAGCTACTGGGGAAGGGATACGTGAGGAGAGGGCAATAGGAAATCTCTCCCTGTGGCGGGCCCCCATGTCCAACTTTTGGGTGAAAGTGATGTCCAACCCCATCCACCCCCCACTACACCCCTCACCTCTTTTAGGTTGAACCTCATGTGGTGACAGAGGATGTGGAAGGGGAACTTGGTGTCTCCACCCTGGGGGTGGTGGCCTTTGACCCGAGAGGCCTGGAAAAGCCTTGGGTAGCCGAACTGGTAGCGGGCAGGGAGAGCGAAGCGCAGCCCATGCCGGTCCCCATAGCGATGAAGCAGGCTTAGCACAGAGCTGCTCCCCGATTTATGCGTCTTCAGGAACACTAGCCGCTGCCGGGGTGGGCAGGACAGAGAGGCTGGTCTCGGGGATGGGGCCCAGGGATGTCGGAGCTGCAGCTTGGGTAGCCTAGGAAAAGACAGATGGCAAATGTCCTATCTCTCAGCAGTAAGTGGATAGTCTTCTTGTGGAGAGGACCAGAGGGCATGGAATCCCTGAGAGTCAAAGCCCCAAGTGGTATGGGAAGGAGGAATTGGGGGCATCTTTAGGGAGCTGGGACAAGATTGGAACTCACCTCCTCTGGAAGGGTCCCCCCCAGAGCTGGAGGGCAAATCCGATGGTCATGAAGACTCCCAGAGCCACCCCCAGGCTCCGAGGCCCCCAGAACCGCATCATCCTGGTAGGAGACAGAGGGCCCATGTGGCACAGGGAAGGGTGAAGCTAGAGAGGGACAGAGCCAGGGCAGGGAACAGAGGCAGAGATGGCTCGAGACAGCCCTGCAGCCACGGAAGGCACTGGTTGGAGTTCGGGGGGTCATTCCCCAGGCCTGCTCACAGCCTTGGTGGAGCCTGCCCCCTGAGTTAGCAGATTTTTGCCTCTGTCAGCGTCTAGAAGGGAAATGAGGGGGAAGGAGGAGAGTCTGAGGTAGAGTCTCCCCTCCTGCTACAGCTGAGACCTACCTCAGGGAGGGAAGCGAACTGGGGTGCTGTCAGCACCTAGACTCTTCTACGTGGTCTCACAACGACTCCCTCTACTGTCATCCTCTTGTCTTCATCCTCTCCACTGAGCCCCCCACCTACGGTTCTCCCTAAGCCTCAGGGATTTGGAAGGGAAAGAAGAGCCTCAGATCATGAATGAAAAAGCCAGCTAGAGATCAGACTGATCAGCTCATTATGACAGGTCAGATTGAGGCAGGCCCCTGGCTTTCTCCTAAACCTCTGACTGTCTCAAGTGGGGTTGAGAAGCCATAAGGAGGGAACCAGGAGCAGACAGGACACAGGTTGATGAACCTAAGCAGGAAGAAGGGAGGTTAGATTTATACAAGTGGCTTTGACATGACTAAGAGCCATTGTATAGTAAACTCAGGCATCTCTTTCTCCTCTCTTTTAGTACGGGGCAGACCCCAGTGAGGGAGAAAAGCCCAGATCCCTGGACACATCCCCATCCCACTTTTCTACCCTATCAGTGCACCCAGAGAAGACTGAGAGGGTGAGGCTGGAGAACAAGAAACTCTGTGACACAAATACTGAGTTTCCTAATCCACCGAGTTTGGCTCCGCCCCTTCAGATTATAACTTCCAATCACGGACAACGACCCCTCAAGTAAGTAAGTACAGACAGCCCCCTTCCCTGACAGAGGTGATCCCAGGAAGAGAGAACACATATACGACCTAGATCCGCCTCCTCTGGCATGATTCCCCAATTCCTACCTACACACAGCACAGATCCCAGAATCAGCCACGACTCTCCCCTTCTGAGTTCATTTCCTTCCATCTGTCTTCCTCTTCTCATTATCCCCATCCCAGCCCTCTGTCCCCTTCAGCTTTGATGACTACATCAGTCTACCGTCAGCCTTTTGTTGGCCTCCCACCCTGGGGTTCTATGAGCCCCCTTGGGTCTCCTCCCGTGAATTCGAGGGTTGCTTCTCTGGCCCCAGCCTCGGCTTCACTTGCCCACTCACCAGGCCACAAGGGAGCAGCAGGGAAATCCGCAGGGCCCTCCCGCCTGCCCCAGCCACCGCCCGGCTCTTTGCTTAGCTCAACTTTCCCCACGAACTTTCTCGGCGCTGGCTCCTCCCCCATCCCTTTGTCCGCCAGCCGGAGCAGCTGCTCCGTCTTCCATCGCGTCTCTTGGTCTCCCCTCCCTGCGTCTTACCCTCTCAGCCTGGGCACTTAGCTTGCCCTTTAAAGACGCCACTTCCACCCTCCTTTCACACTCACTAATCAATTCTACCTTTTTCTCTCAGCTTTCTGCAGAACAAAAGATTCATTGAGGCATCAGGAAAAAAGAAGCAAGAAGTGATAGACAAGAATCAAAAGGAGACATTGTCAAGGACTTGAGGTAGCCAGTGGCTGACACTCAGAGAACAAGGTCCTTCACCCTGAAAGTAGGGGACAGTGGTGTGCTATTATCCCTAATGCATCAGTGTTCAAAGAGCATTTTGCAGGTGACAAGGCACTTCCTTATACAGTTCCTAACTTGTCCCCACAATTCTCCCCTTAATTTGGGTAACTTAAGAGACTGGGGCAGGGGTGTCACTCCTCGGCCTGTACCCCAGGGACAGGTTCTAAAAGAGGCAGAAACTGAGCCAGTCTCAGAAGCCCTGGAGTCTCTGATGCTGAAGGCACAGAAAGCCAGACATAGGATCCAATAAATTACTGTTTATTTGCAGAAAAACAGACTCAAACACTAAAACATGAAACTTGGGAGTTTGTGACAGATGTTGATGACAGAGTCATGAGATGAGATTTTAAAAAAATTTAAATTAAGAAATTGATGCTAGGGCAGCTCCTGTGGCTCAAAGGAGTAGGGTGCCAGCCCCATATGCCGGAGGTGGCGGGTTCAAACCCAGCCCCGGCCAAAAAAAAAAAAAGAAAAAAGAAATTGATGCTAAAAACACTCATCAGAATGTCAGCCCACAGAACCTCATATCCTACTCACACCCCAGTCCCCTGCCCTGCAACGGATCAGTTCTTCAGTACTCAGCTTTGTCCATCTGAGACCAGGCGCACCCAACCCATTAGCGTTCCACCCCTCCCACTTCCAACTTCCTTCAAGCCCCATCCCATGACTGTAATTCTAAAACTCCCCCCTTTCTCCCTTGTTAAGCTGATCTCCAGCCTTACAGAGCTGGAGGCCACACCCTCTGAAGGAGACCACACTCCCTCCTAAATAAATACCCCGAAGGCCCCCCCTTACCAAATGAAAAAATAAATATTGTGAACACCCAACTTTCCTCAACTCCCCAAGGGAAATCTCCTGGATTTGGGGCCCTAGCCATTCACCTGCAAAGTCCGTTCACCCTCTCTGCAGCCCCCTCAAAATCCTCCCCAGACCCAGCTGAGGGGGGAGGAGGGGAAAAGGCCTTGAACCCTCCCCTGTTATCGAGGTCCAAGCAGGGTCAGGGCTGAGAGGGAAAAGATAAGGATGGGTTGGGTATGAACAAAAACAGACAGCCCCCCACTCCTGCTTCTGCCCTGGTTGTGTCGGGCACTGCCACCTCCTCCTCTTTTGCCAAAACTGTCCCTCCGAGGAGGGCTTGGAGGCCGAAGAGGCCGAGGAGGCCGGACAGGAGGGGCCACAGCTGCTGCCCCAGCCATCCAGTCGTCTGCATACTGCTGTCCTCCTCCAGACCCGCTGGCATCCTCATCTGCAAGGAGAGACACAGACGGACAGCACGGGGAACAGATGCAGGGGAGATGGGGGGGGAGCAAAGAGGAAGGAAGAGAAATTGAGATAAAAACAGAAAAAGAGGCCGGAGACAAACAGATAGATCCATGGAGGAGGGAGAAAGACAGTGAGTGACAGGAAGGCAGGAGGAGGGAGAAAAAGAGAGGCAGATGGGGAGAGAGGATAAACAGGAAAAGACAGAAAAGCAAAGTACAAAGAAGCAGAGAGCCACCAAGAAGAGGGCGAGGGAGGATGACAGAGAGACAGAGACAGACAGATTAAAAGGAGAAAGAAAAAATGAGTATATGCCTTGGTTCTATGGCAAATTCCACCTTAGGGGACCCGCCCAAGGCCACTGCCCCCTGTGCCTCCCTCATCTTCCCATGGCCTTTTGCCCATTTTAAGAAGCTTCCCACTGTTCTGTAATAATGATTTCATGTCTCCCCCACTGGGCTGTAAATTCCAAGATAGAGACCCACTCACTGTTCGTCTACTTTCTACCCTTAAGGTCAGCGATCAATAGATGCTTGTTAAATGAATGAATGAATGTTACCAGTAGAGAAGCTGGGGCGGGAACTACGAGGCCAGGGGAAGGACTTGAAAAGCAATGGGTGGAGCTCAGGTTTTGGGGGACCCAGGTCTCACCCCCATCCAGCCCATCCAAATTATGTCCAACCATGGCCGCCTTCATCCTGGCTGAGGCCGCCCGAAGCATAAGCCGCCACCGCCGTGTTGACACGTCGGGGCGCCCGACATCCACTTGCAGCTTAGGGTTGGGTTGTTCTGCCGCGGATCCCCGGACCACTGGTGGCAAGTACCTACGAATAGATCAGCCCCGAAGCTCCGCCCACCCGCGCAGACCTCCAGCCCTGTCGACCCCTCCCACGCCGCCTTCGCGCCTCACCTGCCCGGTCCGGCTCCGGTCCAGCAGGGTGCGTCCTCCTGCGAGACGTCTACTGCCATGCGGGAGTCTCCACACACCGTCAGGGACAACCGGGACCAGATGCCCCGCATTCTGCCCAGCCTCTCGCGGAGCTCCCACACCTGGGCGAATGAAAGAGGGGGCGGGGCGAGCTGGAGCGCCCTCTCCCCCCACCCATGAGCCCCGCCTGAGCCGCCACTCACCAGCCGGTGTATGTTGGTGCCCGCTGCCGTAGTGGGCCGCTCCTCCTGGGCTATCAATACCCTCGCCCAGCCCGCTTCTTCCCTGGGCGGCGCAGGGGTCCTGCGGTTTCTGGCTGGCACCAAGTGTGGGGGACCGCATTCCTGAAATACCTGCAGCACATAGCCACACCTCACACGCAGTCACCCTGCAGTAAAACCTATCCTGTGTCTCCAATCTGACCCGACAGTTTTCCCTGACACCCCACATCTCCTCACATAACCTACCATGTCTCCCCGTCACCCACACTGTCCCCAATCCCAGGCCTCACTTCTGTTGTTATCGCTCCTGAACCTGGGCTGACACCCTCGCTCCATCTCCCTTGCCCTAGGCTTGACCTCCTCCCTTTTTTGTACCTGGGTGGACACCTTCACACTGTTTTCCTGCAGATACATCAAACCCTCTGAGATCTTCACCCCAATAGACTCAGCAGCCAGCTCAAAGGAAAAGGGGCCCTGGAGTTTCTCAGCCAGGAGCAAGAGACTATCTAGAAGGAGACAGAGAAAGAGAAAGGGTGGAATGAGGGGTGACGCTCACTGAACTGGGATGTTCCCACACATTCTCACTCAGGCCTTAGAGAGGAGCAGCAAGTGTTTTGGGGGATTCCCATGACGAGAAACCCCTCACACATTTCTGCTCCATATGGCTTTACCTCAGCTCACCTCATCTGCCCCTTACACCTGCCCCAGCCATATTCAGGGTTCCTCCTTTATTACAGACTTTCATGAATCCCCTCACCAAGATAGCTGCTCCAGTCAGGCTCCAGTCCTCTGTTGCTTAGACAGCCACGAACCACATTGAGGCAGAAGCCCTGGCAGGGCATAAGTAAGGGGACCCCCTGACAAAAGGGGCAGCCAATCAGACGCATCAGAGCATGGCGACAGCCCTCAGACACCCGCACCTGGAGGTAGAGAGCACAGCTGTGTCATCCACAAACACCCTGGCTGCTCTCAGCTAACTCTGGTGCTGGGCACAGAGAGAAGTCAAATACCCAACTATACCTTCCCCAGGTTCTGTTTGGGGAGGTGGATGTGAGAACCTAGGGTTGGTGAGCCCACACAGCAGCAGGTGATACCACAAGGCTACTACACTTCTGAGGGCAGAAATTACTAGGGGCCAGGTGAGATACTGTTTCATGGGAGAAGAACCAGAGAGGCAGTGGGAGGTCTGAGATGATTCCAGAACACAAGTAAACCCATGATAGTTGGGGAGGGAAGAGATAGTGAGGAGGCAGGAGGTGGGGCTGGGAGATCAGAGGAGGATTGGAGGTGAGAGAGGCCAAGCTGGGCATCTGGCCTTTAGTAACAGGGAAGGGAAGTCCCTGAGGGGCTCTGGAGGATCCAGAGCAGCCCAATACACCAATCCTGATTGCTATGGAGAGGAGTACGTCCTTGGGGACTGGCAAGGGCTATGAGTCATCAGAGGGTAGGAGATGGTCAGGGGTGTAGGAGACCACGGATCATGACCCAGGGCAGACTTCAGCCCCCTCCTTGGGACATGAGGGCCCAGAGGCCAATATGGGCAGGCCGCAGCCCTCTCTTCCCAGGTGGTGCCTGACTTTTCCTTGTGAGGCCTTTCCCACTTCTGTCCCTCCCTCCCTGAGTCTTGCCCACATTCAAGCCCTCTAACCTTAAGTGCGTCACTGATCACCTCTCTTCCAGTCTCCAGGCTGTCAGTAAGGGCCCGGGCAGCCACAAGGGCCCGGGTTATCTGGGGGAAAGGAAAGAAGGAGAGAAAAACCACAAGGTTGTCATGAGTCAGTCAAGACTGGGGCCAAGAGATTGTACTAAAGGGACAAGCAGTGGGGGTTAGGGCTGTGAGATTTTCTTAGGATGAGGAGAGCATCTGGTGGTACAGAGAGAGGCAGATTCAAGAGGCTGACAGGAATTATAGTCTAAAAGTATTAGGGGAACCAGATTTGGGAGGAGACAAGGGGACTGTATTATACATGGCTTGAAGATAGAATGGGTATCAGAACTAACACTGAACTTGAAGCCAGAAGACCTTGGTGTGAGATACAGCTTTGCCACTTATACTGGCTATGAGACCTTAACCTGTAGAATCCTGTTTTCTCATCTGTAAAATAAAGGTACTACTATCTACCTCGCAGAGTTATGATGACAGTTAAATGCCATATTATATGTGAAAATGCCTCTTAAATATTAAGTGCCTAATTCCTGTTTAGTTGAACCAAAGGAAGTTAAGAATTAAATAGCTGGGGCCAGTCGAGGTAGCTCATGCCTGTAATCCTAGCACTCTGGGAAGCTGAGGCAGGAGGATCGCTTGAGCTCAGGAGTCCGAGACCAGCGTGAGCAAGAGTGAGATCCTGTCTCTACTAAAAATGGAAAAACTAGCTGGGTTGGGTGGTGCTTGCCTGTAATCCCAGCTACTCGGGAGGCTGAGGCAGGAGGATTACTTGAGCCCAGAACTCTGAAGTTGCAGTGAACTTTGATGACAACACTGCATTGTAGCCCAGGTGACAAAGTGTGACTGTCTCAAAAAACAAAGAGTTGGCAGAAAGGTGGCTAGGGGCCAAGGGCAAATAAATGTGTGAAAGAGGCCACAGAATGGGGGTAGGGGTGTTCAGTTAAAGAAGACCCAGGAGCACTGGGTCAGGTAGGGGTGACTGAGGCTCGAGATAGGGGTCACCAGGTCAGAGATGATGCAATGCAGTGTGTGAGGGTGTCACCAGGTCAAGGGTGACTGGAGCACACTAGTTTGGAGGTGAGTAGTGTATAATTTAGAGGTCACTAGATCAGAGGTGACTGAAGCTCAGGCCTCAGGAACCCTCACCTGCAGGCGGAGTCGGCGGGGTGAGTCCCCGAAGGGCTGCAGAGAGCCATCAGTAGAGGAGGCGAGGCGCGAGAGGCAGAGCAGGTAGTCAGGGGGAAAGCTGTACTGTGGGTGCAGCAGGGGGAACACTCTTTCCAGGAGCTGTGCCCAGAAGTCCACCAAGGTGTCATCCAACCCCTCACCAGACTTCTCATAGAAGTCCCGCAGCCGAGAGAACAGGCCATTGAATATGAGGGCGTGCTGGGCATACAGGCGGCCGTAGGAGTGGGAGAAGAGCTGGGTCAGGGAGTGCTGAGCTACCGAGAGCATGTCCCGAAAAAACTCTGCAGTAAATGCAGGGAATGGGTGGGATAAGGCCAAGTAGGATAAGTGAAAGGCAGGAAGGGATGGGAAGGAGAGAGAAGGGAAAAGACAAGTGAAGTCAGAAACGGAATGGGAGAGGGCAGGGCCCTGCAGAGAGTCTGTAATCCCAGCTACTTGGCAGGCTCAGGCAGGAATGAGGGGCTAAGCCAGGACTGGGAGGGGATAGAGTACCTTAGGGATGGAGTAGGGAGTAGGGAGAGGGAGCCTGCTGTGGTCATGAGCACATAGAAGATGTGTGAAGCTAGGCTTGGAAAACCCAGGCCCTCACCATTAAATTTTCTGTGCTGGACAGCCAGGGTATGAACCAGGAAGGAGCTGTTGTCCTCCATCAGGCTTCGAAAGGTGGCTTCGGACTCCTTCATCAGCCTCTGCTCTGTTTCACTGGAACAGCAGGTGTACTCCTGGGAACAGACCCGGAGGTGCTCACCTGGACAGGGAAGATATAGAGGAATGGTAGGAAGTGATACGAAATTCCTTTCATATCTCACCTATCTCAGGGTAGGGAGAATTCCTTCTCTTCTACCTGTCTGGTGTCTTTTCTATTGTCTGCCCCCTTATCCCCACCTTACCCAATTCCCTCACCCATGTCAAGTCCAACCCTCCCGTTTGCCATGGGATCACCTATTTGACAAGTGCCCTGAAGGCCAAATTAGTGGTTGGAGTGTCCTCAGGAAACCTTCCCCAACACCACACACCGAGACCTTAAAGGACTTTAGCTTCTATAGGATGAAGAACAGGTTGTGGAGGGGTGGGATTACTTGGTGAGCACGAAAATATTATCATAGAAGGGGCTCAGACAAAAACCGAAGAGAACACGGCTGTGAAGAAAGAAACACATTGGGGGGGGTGCTAATTATGAAGAAGGGATTCCTGGTGGGGAGGTGAGTAAGACAGCTATTCCGTGCACAGGAGGCTTATTGCGACCCTGCTAAGGAAGTTACAGGAGAAAAGGCATTATTGTGGGATGAAAAAATGATTGTAACGGTCACTCTGAAAGGGAACTGAGTTATTGTGAGATGGGACGGACCCGCCCCCGCCCACCACCCCCAATTCTCTAATCTTCCTCTTTCACCTCACCTGAGATCAGGGTGGGAGGGATTAGGTTTAAACTATATCCCCGGGACCCCAGCGCCTGCCGGGTCTCTGCACAACTCCGGATGACCTTTGCCTCGCTCCCCGGTCTGGGACCAGGACCCGGACACAGAGGCAGCAGCAGAAGCAGGAGGGGTCGCAGCGAGGACATAGCTGCAGCCACCCTGGGGCGGCAAAGTGGGTCCTAAGCAGGAAAGAAGAGCCTCCCAATCCGGGAATCCGGTTTTACGCCGCGGGACCGAGAAAGAGCGCTACCCCCGAAAACTGAATACAGAGAACGACCGCTGCACTAGGCGGCATCTGCCAAGACAATGGGAGCCCAGAGCCGGACCGGGGGCAGGGCCCGAGGAGAGGCCCCGCCAATGGTGGTAAGGAGCCGTCCTCGGGGGCGGAGTCAAGGGAGAAATTAAGCCAATGTAGCGAGGAATCTCGGGAAGGGGGCGGGACACAGCCGTACTAAGGAGGTTGGTGGAATAGGGGCGTGGGTGATCCGGCTCAAGAGGCGGGGCCTGGGTAAAACACACGCGATGGCAGTTGAGAAGCCAGATTGAAGAGGCTACTAAGAGTCTAATACGAAGTCCGCTGTATGGAAGGGGTATATTGGTGGCAAAGGGGTGGGGTGCGCAGGGCTAAAGTTGGCGGCCCTCGTGCCTGAGCCCACGTGACAGTACTGCACGCTCCAGAGCTAGCTACTGCACGAGGCTGTGGAGCGGCGCGGATGGAACGTGGTAAGCACGAGCTCGCACACTCCCAAACCTCGCGACAATTACTACCCCTGGGGCGAGCCGTTGGGCTTGCGCCTGCGCACAGCGTGCCTCGTGCCTTCCCGCTTTTTTCCTGCCTTTTTTCACCAGCGGAAGGGAAACGGAGGAGTGTCTGTGCCGAACGTGAAGTGACCACAGACACCTGAGGGACCTGAGGCGGTGACGTTGCCTGAACCCTGCTCAGCCAGAAGTCGCTCTTCCGGGCTTGGACAGTGAGGCTCCTCTTTGACCCAAGAATACACCCTGCCCCCCAGCCCCTGACTGGAGGCGCCTCCCTGGTCGGTGTCGCAGTGGCTTCTCCACCAGAGCCCGAGAATCCCAACTCCAGGCCCTGAGAGTCGTGGGAAGGCTCCTTAGCCCAAAGAAGCTAACCACAATTAGTCGTGGAAAACCTAGAAAACCAGAACGCCTGCCTGCCTTTACTCTTTCAGCATTTCCAGCACCGTTCCAGTGGGCCCTCCACCCCCAAATCATTAAGAGCTTACTATTACATTGCCCGTGTAGTCAGGTCCTGGCCTTCTAGAAATGAAAGTCCAGGGTCCTCAATCTAAATTTCCTTTCCAGGCCTCTGAGGAGGGGTGTGTGTGAAGCTGCCCAGATGTGTGCCTTGCTCGGTTCTTAGAGCGACAACCACCCCCCCCCCCTCAGTCTGGGGCCAAGGGTGTCTTTAATCCCTTCATGCCTTAGGTCAACTCTTTGTCTTATTTTTTTTTGGTGCCCCGCCAGAGTTTCAGAGTAGTTCCCTTGGAAAGAAAGCGACTGACTGGTCAGGGTTGAGGGTGAGCAAGTGGTGGATAAAGGTGGAAAAAGAAGCTTTTTTCTCTCTTTCCCCAGCTGGATCGCCATGCCTACCCTGCGCTCTTCCTCCTCCCAGCTCCATAGCTCCTCTTCTCCAAGCAGTGTGTCCTCCCCACTGCAGAGAGCTGCGGGAGGTGCCCAGAAGGTTTTGCCTGCATCTTCTAGATCCTCTGCCAACCTGCCCTGTGATGACGGGGACTCAGAGCCTACTTCAGAGGGGTAAGTGGAGTTGATGAGAAGTTGCATTGTGTGGCCACCTCCTGTACCTCAGCAGTTTTTCCCTCTATCATTTTCTTGCATCGATGGTAATATTCGCAGTACTATTTGAAAACATCAGAAATGCTATATTGGTTCAGACAGTGATTTCCCCTCCTCACCTCCTTTTTTGTTGGCAGCCCTACATGTTGTAGACCAGTGGTTCTTAACCTGTGGGTCAAAACCCACAGGAACTGTATTAAAGGGTTGCGGCATTAGGAAGGTTGAGAACCACTGTTGTAGACCTTAAGAATGATATATCCTCCCTGGCCAAACTGCAACAACAACAACAAAAAACCAGCCAGGTGTTGTGGTGGGTGCTTGTAGTCCCAGCTACTCGGGAGGCTGAGGCAAGAGAATCGCCTAAGTCTAGGAGATGGGGGTTGCTGTGAGCTGTGATGCCACGGCACTCTGCTGAGGGCGATAAAATGAGACTCTTGTCTCAAAAAAAAAAAAAATTGTATATTCTGTTTTGAACCCATTGTTTATCTTTTTTTTTTTTTAATTGCTGTTTGCCGGGTTTGAACCCCCACCCCTTCTCACTGAGCCACAGGCACTACCCACCCCCCCATCGTTCATCTTATCTAAACCTTTCTTGAACACATTTCTGTGTTCAGCATGTACAACCTCTGGTGGGGGCTGGGAGGTGGATGATGGGGAAGTATAGAGTCCTTTATTTGTTGCCTGACAAATTGTATATATAATTGCTGTCCTTTGGTTCTCTTGTTTGGGGGATTTCGTAAACAGTTCTGTCTCTCATATGAGTGTATCCTGTGGAAGTTGTAATAGTATTATCTGAGTTTTTAAAAATCTTTCCAGAAGAAAACTAATCTCATAAAAAATACGCTTTATTGGTTGGTTATTTAATTGGCCTTTTCTGAATCTTTTTTGTTTCTGTTAGTGCTATTTTTGGGGATCAGATTATATCAATGTTATACATTTCACTCTAATAAGACGTGATGATATTTCAAAGGATGAAATTTAACTCCAGGTACCTATTAATCTTTTATTTATGGATGAGAGATACATGATTTCCTGTGCCATGCTTATTTTTTCTCCCCACGTCAAACAATGAATCTCTCTGCTTGCTTAATTGAAAATCATTTGACTTTCATATTCAGAAAGAATATTAAAAAGGGTTGTCCTTCACCCACCTCAGTTCTTCATCTTGATTGTTTTCACGTGAAAGCCTTTAAGACGGCAATACTTCCTGGTAACAGTAAGCTCATCTCTCCTTAAAATTTGAATGTTGTTCTCATGGAGAATAGGGTACAGTTAGAGACCAAGAGAATTTATAATTCATTAACCTTTTACATAAAGGGAATGGGATGGTTGTATTTAAGGAGAATCTACTTCCTCATAGGGATAGTGACTCTTTGTCTGCTGATGAAGGCAGTGACTTTGAAGAGAGCTTGAGACGTAGTGTGAAGAAGAGAACAGCAAAACGACCACTCAAAACAACGCCAGTGAGTCAGTTCTGTTTTGTTTTTGAATCTGGTTTGAGAAGTGGCAAAAGAAAAACCTAGAAGAGAAGTTCAGGTGATATGGTTAATGAAAACACAGGACTCACAGAACATTAAGGGATAGAAGTAGGAAGAAGACAAATTTTGAAAAGAAAAGAGTAAGTGAAGGGGGCATTAGGATTTGGAGATACAGGACTGAGACTCAGGGCTTTTTAAAAGGAAAAAGTTTGCAATAATAGTTCACAACACAAAATCAGTTATTTCAGGTCTGAGTAACTCAAATCTGCTGTGGAATTGGCAGCTTAAGCCTATGTAGTAATGATGAGAGATCAAGCATTAATATCACTTTCACTTTTTTTCATATTATTTACTAGGTGGCAAAACATCCAAAGAAGGGATCCCGAATGGTATGTGGTAATGACTGGAAAGAGTCAGAGCCACTGGCCAACAATCTCTTTGATGCTGTAAAAGCTGCCAAAAGTGATATGCAGGTAACAGGTATCTCACTCTGTTGGAGTGATATGCAGGTAACAGTTATCTCTGCCCTGGGTGGAGTGCTGTGACATCATATCTCACAGCAACCTCAAACTCCTGGGCTCAAGCAATCCTCTTGCCTCAGCCTCCCAAGTAGCTGGGACAACAGGTGTGTGCCACCAGGTCTAGCTAAGTTTTATCTTTTTTTTTTTTTTTAAAGAGATGGAGGTCTCTTGCTTAGGCTGGTCTTGCAATCAACCCACCTCAGCCTCCCAGAGTACTAGGATTACAGGTGTGAGCCATCATGCCTGGCCTCACCACTGTTTTCTTTTTTCTTTTTTTTTTTTTTTTTTGAGACAGAGTCTCACTCTGTTGCCCTGGTAAGAGTGCTGCGGTGTCAGCCTAGTTTATAGCAACCTCTGACTCCTGAGTTCAAGTAGTCCTCCTGCCTCAGCCCCTCTAATATCTGGGACTAGAGGTGCCTGCTGTAATGCCCAGCAATTTTTCTATTTTTAGTGGAAACAAGGTCTCCTTCTTGCTCAGGCTGGTCTTGAATTCATGAGCTCAAGCAGTCCTCCCACAGCCTCCCAGAGTGTTAGGATTATAGGCGTGAGCCACCATATCTGGCCATTTAGTTTTGTATAAATACACATATACATTCTTCGTAAATAATCTTTTTTTGTTTCAGCTGTTTTTGAGATTTTATTTATTTTATTTATTTTTAAATAATTTTATTAAATCTTAATTGTGTACATTGGTGCAATCATAGGGCAGAATGTGCTTCATATACAATCAGAAATATTTTGATCGTACTGTTACAGATAGCCTTCATGGCATTTTCTTGATCACTATATAAAGACATTGATACTCTACATTTAATAAGTTTC
>CAUYON010070027.1:0-12830 GCA_963573935.1 Arctocebus calabarensis | reverse complement strand
AAAAAAAAAAAAATGGTTAAAAGATATGAGCAGAATGTTTTTTTTCAAAAGAAGATATATAGATGGTCAACAGACATATGAAAAAGTGTTCAATCATCAGGGAAATGCAAATGAAAACCACAATGAAATACTATCTTACTTTTAGCAGAATGGCCATTATTAAAAAAAATCAAAATCAATAGGTTTTGATATGGATGCAGTGAAAAAGGAATGCTTAATACACAGCAGACTATTCCTGGGACTATAAATTAGTAGACCAAATACACTTTCTAGCTTCATTTTTTATCTCTTCCTACAGTCATCCTAACAAACATGTGCTGAGTGGACATTATATTCAATGCACTGTTCGTGAACATAGGAATAGGACTGAACAATTAACTCATGGCTAATGCCAATGGGGAGATTTCAGTGATAGATAACGCCATTAAACAACTAATCTTTATTCCTATATGTGATAAGTGCTAGGTATAAATCAGTATAGTTTAGGTACCAATCTTGCCTGAGAATCAGAGAATGCCCCCAAAGAAGTGATATTTGAACTAAAATTTAAAGATGATTTGTAAGAGGAGAGAGAAGATGATGAGGGAAGTGCAATTCTAGAAAACTGCACAGCATGTGGGAAGCACATATCCTCTGCTTCAAGCCTAATGAATTATTGGTGTATTTGAGACCAGTATTTTTCTTTACCCCAAATATATATCTTTTTTCTTTTTACCTGGAATGTTAACCATACTGAAGACACTACTTTATGATCGAATCACTTCCAAAAAAGAATGATTTATTTATGAAGTAAATATGTTCCTGAAAAATTCATTTTAACCATATAAGCAAAAGACTTGATGTGATACTATGCACTAGTGTACTAAAACGAAAAATCAACTTGTTCTATGTCGGAAATATTAATGATTCATTGGCTACTTCTGCTAAGAAACGTTCTACTTCATTTCAAATATTCATCATCTAGTTTTAATATAACATCCATTCAATTCAGAATATATTTGCATTTTTTTTGCTAAAAAATAATCACCCATTAGTATTCTGTAGTGCCTTTAGGAAATTATTGGGGTATGACTGCGTCAAGAGATTGAGCCTCAGTAAGTAACTCTGATATCTGGAATTGCTCTGAAGGAGATATTTTTAATGCCATCAGATATCTTCTACCAATAAATTCTTCAACCTTTATCAAAATAAAAATAAATTCTGAAGCAAACATGACAAAAACAAGACAGATTATGTTTTTAAAAAAGACTGTACTTTTTTTTAATGCAGCCACTCTATATCTATTAAACATTTGACAGTGATGAATTAGGGTTATATATAAGTATACTTAAGCAGCAACCATTATCTGCATTATTCATCTTTCTTAGAATTTCTAGGGTCAGGTAGTCTTACAAAAGGAAGTGTAGTGTAGTAAGACTCATTCCAAATGCTTTTAGAATGAAAAAATATTGATGAACTTAACATTGATGATTGTTTTTGCTATTTGAAACACATCCTCTTTGGCTTTGTGACACTGTTCTTACAACTTTAGTATACAAATCGTACTTTCTTTTCTCATATATATTCAGTAGGAACTTTTAGAATGTTTATTGACCTGTAAAGTAAAGGGAGTGATGCAAATTCCTAAGTTTCCATATATAACTAACATGACATGCATTTCCTTGTTGTCATTGTTGAAATCTTAACAATAATCTTAAATAACATTCCTTCAGACTGGGTTGAGAAAAGCAAAAGTTATCAATGATTCTTAGATCACAAGAAGAAAATCCCTTGACGAGGTGAGATTTGGGGTGTGAAGGAGAAAGACTTCTTTTCAAGTCAGAGAACCAAGAGAATTATGCTCAAATATCAGCATTCTGAATTGTCTTTCCTAGTGGTTACTATCTGACCCATATATTCTTGGACTTCACAGAGTGAATAACTAAGTAAAGTTAGTTTATATATTTGTTTGTTTTAAATAAGGATATTTTCTTGTGGTTGACAGAGAGCTGGTAGAACTGCTATCAGCCTGGTTAAAATACAGTACTCCAAATTTTATAGGTAGTCACAAGAATAAACAAGAATTTTAAAATACGTTTATACAAAATGAATCCAGAAAAAAATTTATCAGAAGTTTTAGATAAACATTCCAAAGAGAACTGTATATATCTCCCCAGAGCCATTAATTTGTGTTGTGAGGAGTAATAAACCCAGGGAGTTTCACTATCCCCAAAGAACAAACACAGTGAATGAAAAACAGTTACAAGCATGGCAGTTACTAATCCACCTGTAGCAATATTAAGTTTACATGTTAATGATATAAGTACACTAATTAAAAAGATAGAGATTTTCAGAGTAAATTTTAAAAGACTTAACTATACATTGTCTATAAAAATGCTTTAAATATAAAGACTAGACACAAATCAAAAATAAAGATGCCAAAAGTTGTGTCTCGCATCTATAGTCCTAACTCTGGGAGGCCAAGGCAGGAGTATTACTTGAGCTCTAGGGTTTGAGACCAGCCTAGAAAATAGTGAGACATCTTCTCTACCCACAAAAAGGCAAAGAAAAGATGAAATATAAATAAAATTATCCAGGACTGGTGGCATGTGACTGTAATCCCAGTTTCTCAGGTGACTAAGCCAGGAGGATCTCTTGAGCCCAGGCATTTGAGGTTGCAGTGAGCAATGACACTACACTCTAGCTGCAGTAACACAGCAAGACTTGGTCTCCAACAAAACAAAATAAATTTAAATTAAATTAAATTAAAATATAAATGAAGGAATGGAAAATGGCATATCATATAAATGTTAATTTTTTAAAAGCTGGAATATTTAAATTACTTTCTGATAAAGTAGACTTCAGTTCCAAAAAAATTATCAGGAATAAATCAGGGCACTATATAATGATACAAGAGTAGATTCTTCAAGTAGACATAATTATCTTAAATGTATAAGCACCTAATAAGAGAATATCAAATATGTGAGATAAAAATTGAAAGACATAAAAAGAAAAATAGAAAAATTCACAGTTAAATTTGGAGATTGCAACCCCACTGTTTCAATAATTGATAGATCAAGCAGGCAACAAATTGTGAATATACAGTTGAACTAAACAGCACCATCAATTAAGTTGATATATTCGACATTTATAAAATACAGTACCAGAATACACATTCTGCTCAAGCTCACATGGAACATTCACCAATATAGATCACATGTTGGACCGTAAAATATACCTCAACAATTATAAAAGAATAGAATGCAGTATGTTTTCAGACCCCAGTGGAATAAAATAAAATAAATAATAGAAGGGTAGTATGAAAATCTACAACTATTTAAAAATAGAACAACATACTTCAGAAGGAATCATGGGTCAAAGATAGATTTTTAATGTATGTAATGAAATGAAAATGAAAATACAAGTAACCAAAGTTTATTATATTCAGTGAAAATAGTGCTTAAAGGAAATTTCTAGCATTAGTATTGGAAAATGAGAAAGATCTAAAATCCTAAGGTTTTATGCTAAGAAACTAGAAAAAAGAACAACCATTTATAGCTAAAGCAAAAATAAGAAAAATAATAATAAAATTTAGAGCAGAAATCAGTGAAATGGAAAGAAGATATTTTTGATTTTTTTTTAGAAAATCAACATAAAAAGCTGATCCTCTGGAAAGAGCAATAAAATTGATAAACCACTACCCATTCTTGCTAAGAAAAAATGAGACAGACACAAATGACCAATATCAAAAGCGAAATATTGATTCCATGGAAATTAAATAACAATAAAGCAAAGTCATCAATAATTCTATAGCCAATAATTGCATAAAGAGTATGCAATGGACACATACAAGGAGACATAGATAATCTAAATAGGTCTAAATCTATAAAATAAAATGGAGTTATTAATAACCTAATATCAAAAGCACAAGGCCTTGATACTTTCACTAGTGAATTCTACCAATTATTTAAGGAAGAAATATTAATCTCCCAATCTGTTTCAGAAAATTGAAGTAAAGGGAATATTTCCTGCCTTATTCTATAAGATCAACAATAACTTAATACCCAGACCAAATAGACATTATAACAAAGAAAAGCTATAGATCAGTAATGCTCAAAATATATATGCAAAAATCTTCAGTGAACTATCAGTACATCAAATCTAACAACACTTAAAAAGAGTTCTATGTATCATGGATGAATGGGATTTATCCAGGTATGCAATGCTAGTTAAACATTTGAAGATCAGTCAATATCAACCATATCGAAAAGACTAATAAAGAAAAACCAGATGATCATTTTAATTCATGTAGAAAAAGTTTGACAAAATCCAATATTCATTCATGGTAGAACCAGTGAGCAAATCTGGAATACAAGGGGACTTCCTCAACACAACAAAGAATATTTACAGAAAATCTATAGGTAACATCATATTTAACGATTAAAAACTGGATACTTTCCCCCAAAGTATCAACAAGGCTATTTTCAAAACTATGGTTGATGTTTACAACACGGGGAAAATAATATGCATTTCCCTCTCTAACCTTTTTCATTTCAAATTCACTTTCCAAGTTTTACTTGAAATCACTCTAATATTGATTAGCACACAAAATAAATACAATCTAATTTTGAGTAGACATGTTAGACTTACATTGTAGACTTAACAGACCGTAAGATTGACAGCATGATGTGACTTTTTCTTTTTTCTGCTACATAGTCGATATTCAAGAAATAAATGAAAAAAATGAAAGATTGCAAACCATCATAATTATTAATCAGTTTAAATCAAATCTTTTTCTAAATAGCTTGGATATATACATTTACATGTTTAAACAAAATGTATTAATTTTCCAATCTACATTGCTGTCTGAATAAATAAATAGCATTTTGTTTATTTGCAATTGTTCTTTTACTCTTTTAGGATACTCACACCCTGGAACTACAGTCCCCGCTACAATGCCTGGCTATTGTTTGGTTGCAGTTGTCATTATTGTTTAGCTGGTTGAGGTCGGGCTCGAACCCACCAGCCTCGTGTATGTGGCTGTTGCCCTACGCACAGAGCTACGGGTGCCAAGCCGAGCTATACTAATTTAATGTCAATTTTTCAGTCATCGTTAAACGCTCGGTGGATTTTCTTCTACATAAATCTACACAAAAAGTAATAATACTGTGATTTGTTTTGTTCTCTGTATGGTAAATCTTCTGGCAAAATGAAAACAAAAATTCGTGTTCACTCATTTTATTATAAATAATACACTCGCAAGCTCAATGAGATGAACGTCCCCAGCAAATATAAGTCAATATTTCTATAATACTTTTTGAATATCCATTTAACTAAAAGCTTTCTTTTCTCATCACTGTCTAGGAAATGTGGTTCACAAACTTGAAATCATATAATATGTGCAATACTTTAAATTACAGATTAGTAGTGATAAGACTGCATAGAAAATGATACTTTATAAATGATTTTTAAAGATCTACAGAAATCTACTGCATTTTAATAATCATTAAAATCTATCTCAGATTATAGAAGAAAAATATGAGAACAATTACATACAATTAAATGTAAGAAAAAAACAAACTTCAAAGAAATGGGTACTTTAAAGCAAATTACAGGGAATCTTTTATGTAACATACTATAAAAATCTTTATTTGTCTAATTATTGTATCTCTTAGAATACATTTAATTTTTCAATTCACAACACAATTTACTTAAATGATAATTATTAAAATTTTCATTTGAATATATACATACATATTGAAATATTATAGAACAAATTTCTATTTCTCTATTTCACATATAGTGTTTGTTTTCCACTTCTTTTTTCTCTACTGGTCTTCTAAATTGAATCCAATAAAATAAACCTTGGGTTTAAATCTTATATTCTGTCAGTTTTTCTGAGAATTGAGTTTGGTGATAAAATATCAATTAATAGGAATCACAAATCTGTAGAAACTGTAGAGCTTGAAGGATTCTTGTAGATTTAATAACCTCATTTCATAAACACAGAAACCATGGCTAAGTAGTATAATTTACCAAAGAACACAGAAACTTTAAAAGCAGGTCCTTTTATGTAAAATTTAAAATATCACTCATTTCCAACCTTTAGAATATGGTAATAATGATTTATTCTGTCAGTTATTAAGCTATGGGCTGTCAGATTCATAACCACTTTCTCTACTTTGCTTAGTGACATTGTGCCTGACTCTCATGCTTGAAGCTCAAATAAGCACCCACTGTGAGAGCTGCAGCTCTAACGAATAGCAGTAGTTCTGAGCTCCACACAGTGTGTTACATATACTGCTCCAGTTAAGAATACCGGGACTTTTTATCTGGATATTCAGACAAAATTTTTCCATCTTTCTTAATCCAATTTGAAGTGACTTGGTACTTCCTATTTGGAAAAATTGTAACAGTAAAACAAGGCAGACAAATATAATATTATTAAAACTGTTATTGTATTATTTATTTTCACATAAGAATTTTAGTTATTTGGTACAAAATAAGTTGATGTCTCTTAAACAGTATCCTAGGAATGGCTCCATAATAGTAGATAGTTCTTGGCCTGAGCACATATTTCCATTCTATTTTTTTTCTTCATTTGCAGGCAACTATGAAAATTCCAGATATAAGCTATGGCCTACTGTTTTGTTACTCACTATAATTTCATCAGACTTTGAAAGTAATGAACTTCTGCTGAGACCAGGACAATTTTCAATGGCATCAATCAAAGTTAAGAATGGTAAAAGAAAGTAAAGCCCAATGCAGCAATCAAGTCCTCAAGTCATGTTGGTGTACCTTTGAGGTTAAATACAATTGCTCAGGTAATTGGTGGTATGATCAGGGGATTTAAATATACAAATGCAAAAGTTCTCTATTGCTTAGATAGAATAAAAAAAGTAAGGAAAGAATACTGCAATTTTCATTTTCACATGCACTCAGAAACCAATTTCAATCTTATATGCTATCTGATGTCAGCATCTTAGGAGACTGTTTTATTTTTTACAAATTCCAAAACAACAGATTCTCATAGAAGTGTTAATTGATTGGTATGAAGTTGATACAAGGATCCCTTTTCTTTTTCCCTTAGACTTCTATAAAGAATGAGAAAACTCCTGGAATGAATGTTCAGACTTGGAAGCACTGACAAATAGTACATAAATCAAACACTTTCTAAATATATAATCAATCTCTCAACTTAAACTACAACTTGAATTTTCCCTGGAAAACTGGAAATAAATATTTATATTAAATGAATTTGTTATAATTAAGAAAAATAGTTGATAACAGAGTTAACTTTTAGGAACATTAAATTGTCATTTAAATAACATGCTTAATCATTGAATGTTTTGTATTTTTGATAGGTGAGGTCAAAGTGTATTAATACTGAGGTCTATTTTTTTTTTCTTTTCTTCAAAAAAATATTCATTGCTATTATGCTGCTATCTGCAATTGAGGAAAATATCAAATTAAATAAAAGTATTTAATTTCCCCTTAATCTCCTTTGTCTATACTTCAGAAGTAAATCCTCCTTCTAAAAACCAATCATTATCCTTATTTATGATAGGTTTCTCTTGGTTTGAAATTTTTGAGAATAACTTTAAATTACATGAAAAGTGAGAATTTATTTTCTCAGAACCTACAACTTCCTGTTTCTCTCCACTCACCTATTTTACTTTGTTATACAATTATTTTTATATTACCATGATATATAAAATTTATTAACTACTCTTTAACTTTAATTGAGTCTTCCATATACTGTGTGTAGATTAATTTTAAATTTTTAAACTCTATACTAAAGGCGTTCACAGTCTAACTCTGAGTCAATGACTTCTTATAGTAGTGAGTGGTATAAGTAAACACATCAAGCCAGGAATGTAATCTTTTATCACTACACTCTTGACTCCTGAAGGGAAACATCTTCCTTCAGCCTATGGGTCTAATAGATCTTTTTTCATGGCTCTTTCCTTATAGTTCATAACCAACTAACACTATTTTCTTGAATCTCAGTTCATCTTTATCACCCTTTTCCTTGTGTAAATTGACAAAATCTAAATTTGAACAGGAACACCAGACAATAGATTGGACAATGACAAGCAGATGTGATTAATGATTTTAAGAAAAGTTTCCATAACTTCAAGTAAATAAAGCAGTAGTGCAGACTCACACATGGGTACTCAGGGAAGAGTCATATCTTGATGTGCTTGCATTGCTAGTAATAATGATTTAATAAGCTTAAAACCAATATTCAATTGTTTATTTTAAGTAGGTTAAGAATTAAATTAAGAAAATGGTTGCAGGTGATGGGCAAAAGGGACCAGAGATAGGAGAGAAGTGGATCAGAGAAACCCAAATTCTGGTGCAAAAGGCACTGCCTAGCAGCCTGGCCCCTTTAAGACTAAAGAGGCTAATTTGCTGCAACTTCACCCCTCCCCCACAGCAGCTCCTTTTCCAGGTCAATGAGCAGGCAAGGCTCCTGGGGTGGGGCTGCTCTCTCAGGGACAGTGAGTGCTTTTAGGGAGTTAGGGAATGCAGAATGTTTAAACCTTATTAAAGAGAGAAAGGGTCTCTCCCCGGACTGGATAAGGAAAAAAAAATAGCTCCTTTCTTGTGTCACCTTGGAATGGTCAGAAGCGTCAGTCCAGTCCATCTGAGAGGAAGGCGTCTTGAGTGTTAATTGCCACTCCTGTGATTTGTGTTTGTGGCCTAATGAGGGTCTACTTTGACATCCTGCTTATGCACTGTGTCCCTGTCCGATGCTCTAGATCATAAATAACTTTGTGTAATAATAGTAAAAGGTAAATTGGTCTAATTAACATAGTTAGTTAAATAAATAGTTTGGTTAGAAAATGCAACTACAGCAAGATCCATAACATAATGCTTAGCCTTCCCCCATTAGACTGATAATTGAAACAATTGTGTTTGCAGTGAAAACAGAGCTAACCTGGAGCAAGGGGCTGTCCACCTGTCCTCACAGTTTGCAGGTGGTCAGCCACCTCAACCTAGCTGCTCTTTAAAAACTTTCTCTTTGGTTACAACACTGACCACATGCACTGGGGCTGGCAGGTTCCAGCACGACCTGGGGCTGGCAGGTTCCAGCACGACCTGGGCCTGCTGGACGACAATGACAACTACAACAACAACAAAAAATAGCCAGGCGTTGCGGCAGGCGCCTGTAGGCCCAGCTACATGGGAGGCTGAGGCAAGAGAATCGCTTGAGCCCAGGAGTTAGAGGTTGCTGTGAGCTGTGACGCCAGGACACTCTACCAAGGGCTACGAAGTGAGACTCTGTCTCAAACAAACAAACAAACAAACAAAAACTTTCTCTTTGTGTCTTGACTTTTCATTTTTCATTCATCCTCTCGTCTCTGCCAGCCACTGGGAGGGAACTGATGGCATAATTTGGGGCTGATTCCTAATACAATATGACATAAAAAATAAAATGCAATTAAAAAAAACATGGAAAATAAACAAGGAGGTCCAACACTTGTCCAACAAGTTTTTGAAACAGAGAATAGAGGTAACATGGGGGAGAAAATAATTTAATAATATATAATTTTAGCACTCTGGGAAGCCAAGACAGGGGAAATCACAGGAGTCTGAGACCAGCTTGAACAAAAGAACAAGACCCTGTCTCTACAAACAAATTAATAAATTAACATGGTGAGTGACATGTCTCTATACGCCCAGCTACTCTGGAGGCTGAAATAGATGGATCCCTTGAGTCCAAGAATTTGAGGGTACAGTGAGCTGTGATGACACCAATGCAGTCTTGCCTGAGCAGCAAAACAACACAGAGAGACCTTGTCTTTAAAAACAAACAATAAAGAATTGAAGACCAACCAATGACTAGGCAGATTGGGAAAGCCAATATTTAAAAGTAAAAACATAGAGGCCAGTGGTAAAATTCAATTTCTATAAAATTTCTTATTTCATAGATCATGTAAGACTATTTAAAAAAACCATGTATTTGGATATTATTACTTGCATTCTTTAAATAAGCAGAATTGAACGTGATGTTTTCAGATTTTCCCAAGGATTGGTATCATAAGTAGTCACTGTGGTGACCAGAACAATGTCCCACCTTCCCAATCCTCTCCTCTTCAGAATGCATCCAGTTTGTCATCCTTAAAAGCTGTGAATATGTTAAGTTTCATGCCAAAGGGGAATTAAAGTAGCAGGTATAATTAAATTTGCTAATCTACTGACCTTAAAAATAGAGAGATAATCCTGGATTATTTGGGTCAGGCCCCATTTAATCATGAAGTCCATAAAAGAAGAGGTAGGCAGAAGACAACCAATAGAAATGGCAGAGTGGTTAGGATTGAATTTGCTGGCTTTAGAGTTTGAGGAAGGGGACCACAAGCCAAAGAATGCTAGTGGCTACTACAAACTAGAGAAAGCAAGGAAATACATTCCCCTTAACAATTTTGAGAAGGAATTTATCCCTCTCACACCTTTATGTTACCACATTCAGATCTATTTGGGAATTTGGATCTCCAGAATTATAAGATAATAAATTTTTTTTAAGTCACTAAGTTTTTATTATTTTGTTATAAAATCAATGGGAAACTAATAGAGATTTTGATACTTGGAAGTGGGATGCTGATGTAACGAATAACTAAAAATGTGGAACTGGACAGCATCCAGAGGATAGAATTTAACTAGCATGATAGAAAAAGTGGTTATTATCTGATACTTTTTAAACATTGTCAGTTATGTCATCATAGTTTTCTTATTAGTCATACTAAGTAAGTAAACATGATTTTTAATTCTAGAAAATATGTTCTCTCTGTTAATGAACCAGTATTTCTTAATATCTATATATTAAACACCCTTTAATTGATTGCTTCCCCTATTATGACGTTTGCCAGATAGCTTATAGTTAAATTATCATTCTCTGAAAGTAATATCTTTAGCCTTGATTTTGTAGAAAAACTATGTTCTCTTTCCATTAGAGGGCCCTTGTTTTATCTTGAAGGCCCCTATTATACTTGGACATTTATATGTAAATTGTAGAACATTTTTCTGGAAGTAGGAAGGCATGAAAAGAGAAGAAAACTAACATAGATTCAGCACCTACACTTTGTTCCAGAAACAAAATTATTAAAATATCTCTACAGAATAACTATTATTCTTAGTCTATAAATGAGAATGTCTCCACAAAGGCTCAGTACCTTACCTGTGACAACACACTCCATAGTCTTTGAACTAGGCCTGGCTATGTTCCAATAAGGGCCCTTACTAAGTCACACAAACCTCTCAGTGTTGTTAAATATGAAACATAATGTTACCTGGTGATCAAGGAAAACTCTATTTCCTCCTCACACAGCCCAGAATTATTCAATAATAGTCATTTGAAGAATTTCTGACTCCTAATTACCATGCCTTTTACACTCTCAATTTATGGTAAAAGATACTTAGATTTCTCTAAATTAAATAGCAAGGCAATCGTAAATCTGTAGAAATGTCTTCAATTTCCAACCAGCCCACAACTTTCTTCTCTGTGAGCAGCCACCCACTGAGTTCTCTACAGTCCAGATGCCATGGCTGACAAGTCTAAGAGCTGAACACCTGACTCTGATGTAAGCAATTGGCCTATCTCTGCTTGGCATTAAAAACTCTGGCTTAGCAATGCTTCTTAGCAATGTTTACTTTATGCGTTGACCTAATGGGATATGATCGTGTACCCAGATTAGAGCTTGCAGTCTCCCAGATACACAGTTAAAATAAATTTGTAATTACTCTATCTCCTCGATGTTCAAAATGTCCCAGGACTACTATCAACAGCATCACCTGCTTTTCTTTTTTTTTTGAAAAAGAAAACTCACAGGTCCCACCATGTACCAAAATCTGCATTTTAACAAGGACCCTTGGTGATTCTTATTAATACTGAAGTTTGAGGAGAACTAGTCTTTTCCATTAAATTATAAAAGAAATTGGTATCAAGTTGGGAAAACTGCATATCTAAGTTTAAAAAATGAAGATAAACACCTTCTTCACACCATAAACAACAATACCTCAAAAAGAATTAACCTAAATGGAAGAGCTAAACTATAAAACTCTTAGAAGAAATTATAAGAAATTTTTGTGACCGTAAATTAGGCATTTTTTCTAGTTATGCCCTAAAAGTTTAAGAGACAAAAAATAGATAAACTGGACTTGGTCAAAATGTAAAAATGTTGTACTTCAAATGACACTGTGCAGATAGTGAGAAGGAAACCCACAGAATGATAGAAAAGACATTCAAATCATATGCATAAGGGACTTGTATCCAGAATCTATAAAGAACTCTTACAATTCAACAAGGATGCAAGTAATCCAATTTAAAAATAACCAAAGACACTATTAAAAAGTGGGCAAAAGACATGGACAGACATTTCTCAAAAGAAGATACACAAATGACCAAAAAACATGAAAAAATGTTCAACGTCACTAATCCTCACGGAAATACAAATTAAAACCACAATAAGATACCACCTTACCCTTGTCAAAATGGCCATCATTAAAAAGTCACAAAACAGTTTGATCAGGTCCCAGTAATGTATTTTTGATACTGCTTCAATTGCCTGGGGAGTCCTCCTCATAAAATATTCACCCAGGCCGATTCCTTCAAGAGTTTCCCCTGCACTTTCTTCTAATATTTGTATATTTTCATGTCTTAAGTTTAAATCTTTGATCCAGTGAGAGTCAATCTTAGTTAATGGTGAGAGGTGTGGGTCCAGTTTTAGTCTTCTACAGGTCGCCAGTCAGTTCACCCAGCACCATTTGTTAAATAGGGAATCTTTACCCCCACTGAATGTTTTTAATTGGCTTGTCAAAGATCAAATAGCGGTAAGTAGCTGGGTTCA
>CAUYON010070026.1:0-13514 GCA_963573935.1 Arctocebus calabarensis | reverse complement strand
GCCTCAGCCTCCCGAGTAGCTGGGACTACAGGCGCCTGCCACAGCGCCCGGCTATTTTTTGTTTTGCAGTTCGGCCGAGGCCGGGCTTGAACCCGCCACCTTCGGTATATGGGGCCGGCGCCCTACTCGCTGAGCCACAGGGAGCCACCCCCGTCTTTTTACTTTTTAAAGAGTGTCCTTTGATGCAAAGAAGAAATTTTATTTTGATGAGGTTTGATGTATTGGTTTCTTGGGCTTTTAGTATCATAGGTAAGAGTTCATTGCCAAATCCAAGATCATGAAAATTTATCCCAATGTTTTCTTTAAGTGTTCTATAATTTCAGCTCTTACATTTAGGTATTTTATCCCTTTTGCATTAGTTTGTTTTACACAGTGTGAGGTAAAGGTCCAACTGTATTCTTTGCATGTGGTTATGCAGTTGTCTCAGGATTTTATTTTGAAAGATGCCACATTAACAGAATCTTGACATTCTTTTCCAAAAATAAATGGACCACAGATGTATAGGTTTACCTCTGGATCAATTATATTCCATTGATCTGTTTTTCTTCTTCTTTTTGTTTTTCTTCTTTTCCCCCTCCTCTTTTTTTAAATACAGAGTCTTGCTCTGTCCCTGAGCTAGAGTACAGTGGCATGATCATAGCTCACAGAAAGCAATTCTCTTGCCTTAGCTTCCTAAGCAGCATGCCATCATACCTGACTAATTTTCTTTGTTTTGTTTTTGTTTTTGTTTTTTTGTAGAGATGGAATCCTGGGATCTTGCTTATGCTCAGGGTGTCCTCGGACTCCTGGCCTCAAATAATCCTCCTGCCTCAGTCTTCCAAAGCACAAGGATTACAGGTGTGAGCCACTATGCCTGGCCATTGACCTATAGTTCTATTCTGTGCCAGTTGACAGTTGCATTCCACACTCTTGATTGCTGTAACTTTATGGTAAGATTCAAAATTGGGGAGCGTGAGTCTTCCAAATTTTTTCTTCTTTTTCAAGATTGTTTTGGCTGTACAGGGTCCCTTGCAATTTCATGTGAATTTTGGTATCATCTTGTCAATTTCTGCAAGTCCTTCCTGGAGTTTTAATACATGTTGCAGATCAATTTGTGGAGTAGCATCATCTTAACAATAGCAAGCCATCCAATCCATGAACATGGGATGTCTTTTCATTTATTTAGATCATCTTTAATTTCTTTCAACAATGTTTTGTAGTTTCAGTGTACAAGTCCTGTATCCCCTTGGTTAAATTATAACTAAGTATTTTATTCTTCTTCTTAATGCTATTGTAAACTGAACTGATGTCATAATTTCTCTTTCATATTATTCATTGTTAGTATGTAGAAATACCTTTGAATATGGCATATTGCTCTTGTATCCTGCAGTCTTACTGAATTTATAAGTTCTAATGCTCTTTTTGAATATTCTTTGGGAATCACACTGTGTGAAAATGCAGAAATTTTGCTTCTTTCTTTCCAGTTTGGATGTCTTTTATTTATTTTTCTTTCCTAGTTGCTTTGGCTAGAAGCAAAAGTACAGATTGAATGTGAGTAAAAAAACAAAGCATCCTTGTTTTGTTCTAAATCTTAGGGGGGAGACTTTCAGTCTTTCACCATTAAGTACAATAGTGGCATCTGTGAGTTTCTCCTATATGTTCTTTATCAAGTTGAGGAATGTCTCTTCTATTCCTAGGTTGTTGAGTGTTTTTTATCATGAAGAGTATCTTGTCAAATGTTATCTGCATCTATTGAGATGATCATATGAGTTCCCTCCTTTATTCTATTAATGTGGCATAGTATATTAATTGATTTTCATTTGCGGAACCACACTTTCAATCCTGGAATAAATTCCACTCAATCATGATATAAAACCTTTTTTGCATGCTACTGGATTTCTCTTGCTAATATTTTTACAAGATTTTTTTCATCTATATTCATAGGGAATGGTGATCTGTTGATTTATTTTCTTGTTAATGTCTTTAGCTGCTGGGAGTGGGAGCACAGGGTATTACAAACAGGTAAACACATTCAGATTTATTTCTATTGCCTCAAGTCATAGAAGCATGAATTACACCTGGTAAGAATGTGATCAAGGTACAATGATTTTTATCTGAACATCAGATATGGCACCAAAAGTCAATTTTGACAGCTTACAAAAGAGCCTATAATTAAATTAATCACTGCTCAGTTTGAGAAGCTGAACCAGCAAAGATAGTTATGCAACAAAGAAACATTATACAGTATATGCTGAAAGACAAAGCAGATAAAAAAACAGTACTGTTAAGACCATGTTTCAAAAAATTTTGAAATGCACCTTTATGGCTACTGAATCCTATGTCTTTGCTATGTGTGTCCATATCCTAACACAGCTATTTTAGAGAAAAACTAACTGGAAGATTTTGTGTCATATTCAAATGATGATTAAAGAGTATCTAGAGTGCCAGAAAAAATAACCCCTCGTAATGGCTGTTTGGCAGCCTTTGCACAGGATGTTACGATACATTTCCTAAATATTCTGTTGATCGGAATCCACCTGGCAACACAGAGTGACAATGAGTTTATTTCATGCAAAATGTATGAACTTGGTGGTTTCGGATGACTAGAGAGGCAGATCAGGGCATGAGGATTAAAGTAAAAATGCTGTCATGGAACATTTCCAGAATGTAACATCCTTTCCATCATTCAAAACATACTCTGGCCGAGCAAGAGAAGCCATATGATCAATGAGGGAACCCCAAATATATGGCTCATAAAATCAAAACAAGGCCTTTGGACAACCACAGTTTACTTTCTGATTCGTCATTGCATCCTCTAGATCAAATCCCCAGATGAGCTTTTAGTTTTTCATGACTCCTAAAAGAACCTTAAGACAACAATGGAGAGACTTGAATACTGATATATCTGACAGACACTCCCTAAGGGACACTTTTTTTTCAAATTGAAAGGACCATCTGTCTTTGCCTCAGGAAAATGTTAAAACAGGCTTATGTTAGGAAGTCATTCCCCAGGACATCAACTTATAAAAACTTGTCCCTGTGTGTTCTAGGCACTTTGAGCTATTTCAAGTGCTTCTCCAGTCCCGCCTTGCCAAAAGAAAGTTGTCCTGAGTTTGTTGCAATCTCATCTCCACAAGTGGGGCTTCCTGCATGCCCTCAACCTTTAAAGAGTGAAGTATCTTTCCTGCCACAAGGGTTTGTATCTTTAAAAATTGTTGAAGGCCGAGTACATTGGATACTTTTTCTTTCATTCTTGAGAGGGGGTGCAGCGGTTCACACTTGTAATCCTAGCATTCTGGGAGACTGAGGCAAATGGATTGCTTGAGCTCAGAAGTTCCAGAACAGCCTGAGTAAGAGCAAGGCCTCATCTCTATGAAAAATAGAAAAAAGCTAGCCAGCTATTGTGGTGGATCCCTGTAGTCCCAACTACTGGGGAGGCTGAGGCAAGAGGCGTCCTTGAGCCCAAAAGTTTGAGGTTGCTGTGAGCTGTGATGCCATTTCACCCTATAGGGCAATAGAGTGAAACTATCTCCAAAATAAAAAAAGAGAGAGAGATGGTTTAAGATAATAAAACATCTGGTGATGGCTACATGACCCTCAAAACCCAGAAGTGCAAAAGTTAGGCAACTGTGTTTCATTTTTTCTATCTTTTAAAGATGATTTTTTTCCTATGAAGCATTGTTTTGTTTATGTATTTGCTCTGTTTCCAGACTTGGTGTGAATTTAAACTTTGCCTTTGTCAGTACACATTCTTTCTATATAGGTATTTACATCTGTTCCTGGGCTTTCCTCTGGCCTACACATCCATCTGTTCCACCACATAGTAAAGCCAGAACCACCTCCCTGTTCTTCTGTAAGGTTTGTCCGTCTATTCTCAGACTTACTCTTCCATGTACATCGTCCAATCATTTTGTCCCGTTCTCTCCCTTTACTCAAAACCTATTGGATGTTATTTGAAATGTTATTCTAGTCATTTATTTAACTGTGATGTGGAAATCCTTGGGAAGAGAAATGGAAGATGGTATCTCTAATTCTGTGTATGAACTGATACAAACAAGTTCAGGGCCCACCCTGAAACTACGCATATGTAGAATACGCTCAAAGATGCATAGCAAAGGCTTCGAGGATGGAACTAAAATATAAATCAACATCTAAGTCCCAGACCAACCCCTGGGTGGTACATAAAGGGACAGACTCAAACAGGGTAGCAAAGTTTTCAAAAGCAACTGATGTGGGAACCATCAGTTATGGGCAGATGACAGAGAAATTGTGGTCTGAATCTCACTGGATTGGTGGCCTACTAAAATAAACAAACAAATGACATCGACATTATCCAGAAGACTTAACGGGACCCAGATCCTCAGAACATAATACTCAAAATACTAAAAACAAGAAAAATCTGACCAATTCTCAAGGAGAAAGGCAATCAATAAATGCCGGTCCCAGTGTTAAGATCATTAAGTATTGAAAGCGGCTATTATAATCATACTCCATGAAGTAAAGGCGAACATTCTGGAAATAAACAGAAAAACACCCCCTTAAGAGATTAGGTCATGAGCATTCTGCCCCCATGAATGGATTAATGTGGCTTCCATGGGAGTGAATTCATTATCATCAGAGTGGATTGTGACAAAAGCTAGTTCAGCCCTCTCTTGCGCTCTCTCTCTCTCTCTCTCTCTCTCTCTCTCTCTCTCTCTCACACACACACATATTCTTGCCCTTTTGCCTTCCACTGTAAGGTGATGCAGCAAGAAAGCCTTCACCAGAGTCGGCCTCTCAATCTTGGACTTCTCATCCCTTCACAAACTTGAGGCAAATAAATTTCTTCTCTATATAAATTACCCAGCTCCGGTATTCTGTTGTAGCAACACAAACAGACTAAGGCATCCGTATGCTTTCCTTTTCTAGAATTGTTCTGACATGTCTTGACTCCTGTCATCATTTCTCCCTTCGCTTTAACCCTAATGGGTCGATGACCCTTTTATTTCCTTACTGTTATGACAGTGGGGATTTGAGAGGCAACACATAAATACAGATTCAGTCCTTCATGTTACTTACACGAGCTCTTCTTTAGTCAAGTCTACAACATAAAGATAGTTTAGGAAAGGGAAACTATTTTTCTCATGAATAGGTACAAAAAGTTTCTCTGTGGGGCCATGTTCTTTAACCAGCCTCGGAAAATACAGATGCTGACCAGGCATGATCCCAGTAAATATCTCCACGCAAGCCATCGAACTTTCTCCCCCAGGGGAAACACGCTTAAAAGAGCTGTTACACGGTTTCCAGGATTTCCACTGCTGCGTGGGCTGTGTGCCAGAGTTCATGGGGTCTGACAAACAGTTGGCCTCACACAAGCTCTGCGGGAGCTGGGGGCAGCCTGCTCAAAGTGGTAAGCTGGTGACTCTGCAAAAGAGTTGTGGGTTGGTGTGTCTCTGAGTAGCATCCCAGTGGTCACACATATAATCAGTACCCAGAAATGCTTGTCATTACTTACGTCCTCATCACCCCCTTACATAAAAACATAAAAATAGCATTGACATTAAAAATAGCATTGAAATGGCACTGACTCCCATAGGAAACATTCTCGCCCCTTCTCATCCTCTCTACGTACCTGAATCTTCAGTCCCAAGTGGTCTTTGATGTGGGGAGCGGTCTGTGGGCTACAGCCTGGGAAATGCTCAGAGAGTGACCCCCAACCACTTCTGCTCCTTTAACAACATTCTTTCCACCTGCCAGAAGTCAGGTAGCCCAAGCGTACTTCCCCTGTTATTGGCAAGCGCAGTTTCTCCTCTTTAGGTTGCTCTTGACCCCATGTGCTAAGATTTATACAACCTTGTATACAGAAGGCTGTTTCCAGGGTTCAGGGGCTGGCTGCCGCCCTCAGCTGCGTCAGTCCTCCCGCTGCCAGCCTATCTAGTGTTTCTGGTCTTTCTTTGCCTCTCCCTGTCTTTCGTGGCCTTATCATCTTCATTTCCCACCATTTCCACTCAGGTTATTTCTCCTCCCTCGAGCCAGGTCATGAGAGGTCCCTCTCTGACCACGGTTCTTGGGATTTGAAAGGCAGTAATGCATAATTAAGTCTCCCACACAGAGAAAATGCAAGGAAAGAAAGCAGGGGGTGCTGGTGCTCCGCTCTCGTTAGGTGCTGCAGCCAAGCTAAAGAACACTAGGTGATGTGGTGTTTGGTGTTTGTTTCAAAGACGGGGTCTCTAAGCCAGGAGTTGTGGTGAGCACCTGTCGTCCCAGCTACTCAGGAGCCTGAGGCAAGAGAATCACTTAAGCTCAAGACTTGGAGGTTGCTGTGAGCTGTGACTGAGGGTGATAAAATGAGACTCTGTCTCAAAAAAAAAGATAAGGTCTCTATCTGTTGCCCAGGCTGAAGTGCAGTGGCACAGTCATAGCTCACTGCAGCCTCAAACTCCTGGGCTCAGGCCATCCTCCCACCTCAGCCTCCCAAAGTGCTAGGATTACAGACATGAGCCACTGTGCCTGGCCTCCTGGTTTTTAAACTTTGGATCCCACAAATGTCAATTGCAGATTGTAATATGCCTTACACACATTTTATTTTTAAAAACATGGTCACCGGCTCGGCACCTGTGGCTCAGTGGGCTAAGGCGCCAGCCATGTAAACCTGAGCTGGCGGGTTCGAATCCAGCCTGGGCCCGCCAAACAACAATGATGGCTGCAACCAAAAATTGGCCGGATGTTGTGGCGGGCGCCTGTAGTCCCAGCTACTTGGGAGGCAGAGGCAGGAGACTCGCTTGAGCCCAGGAATTGGAGGTTGCTGTGAGCTGTGATGCCGCAACACTCTACCCAGGGTGACAGCTTGAGGCTCTGTCTCAAAAAAAAAAAAGAAAAAAAAGCTTGGTCCCCCTAGCCAGCTATTCTCCTTAGCCAACTGACCCTGGGAATATTGATTTTATTCTGTAATATTATGAAATTATGATCTCAGATCTCCCCCATTCTTTACCTCCTCACCCCACCCCCACCCCCAGTCTGTAACACACACACACACAAGATACTGGGCACACTTATGCTCATGTGAAAACCCTGGGCTGTGCAAACCAGAAGTTTCTTGACTGAAGCTACAGAAAATCTTGTGAGGCAACAAGGCAGACTGTGTTGACTGCTACTTTTAGGCAGTATGTCCTTCTTCTTGCTAATGGGACTCTGATTTCCAAGTATGGCTGGCAACAGACTCAGAAAAGATGGGGAAGTCCCCCAGGAAGTTGCCAGATGTAGCAACAAAAGTACAGGACACCCAGTTAAAACTGAATTTCAGATAAACAATGAATAGGCAGCCCCACTCCCGAGGCACGGAGCCGAGCAATAATCCTCTCACTCTGGCCAGTGATTGGTTTGGCAATGGGCACGGATGTGGTTCTGATCAGATGGGGTTGAGGGACAATCTCCTGGGGGCTTCTAGGTAAGATCTTCCCAACCCGAGACTAAAAAGAGAGAGAGAGAATGCAATGTGGGAAGTTCTCTGTGCTTCCTTCTTCAGCAATCTCATGTGAAGATATGGTGCTGGATGGCAGAGGTCATCTTGTCAGCAGGAAGGGAAAGTCAAGAGAAAGTCAGAGAGGCTGAAGCAGAGCCCTGCATTGATGAACTTCGGAGTTAAGCAGCTCTGAAATTCTCTTCTCCAAACTCTGTATTACCTAAAATAATGAGAGTGCTTACCATCTGAGTTGCTTTTAATTAGGTGCTCTGTTTATACTGCTGAAAGTAACCTCAATGATTGAGCTGAAAGTGTTCAAAGCTCACTCAACAACTGCTAAATTGCTGTGGTCCATCCCTGAATTCACCTAAAGAACCTTGTCTTACTCAGATAAACAAAATTATTTTATTGTAAGATCTACTCACCTAGCAGTGTTTCATGGGTCTTTCTCGACTTCTCATATTTGGGGAATCACAGAGACCCTCCCCCAGACTTTGGAGGGTGGAGGAGACAGGATGGAATGGTTATTTTTGTTAACAATTGTCTATGTCCTCAATGTCATCCACAGCTTCAGAGACCTGAACTGGCTGCATAGGGAAGTGCTAGGCAGGCAGCCAATTTAGTGGGACAGATGGCTGCTGTTTTACAAGTGCAGGCATGAGAAGGGCAACCTTTAGCCCAGAAGAGGTTTTGGTCAGTGATGCTGAGATAGATTACCATCTACATCATCTATGCTGTCACTTTTGTTGTTGTTGTTGAGACAGAGTCTCACTCTGTCACCCTGGGTAGAGGGCTGTAGCGTCATAGCTCATAGCAACCTCAAACACTTGGGCTCGAGTGATCCTCTTGCCTCAGCCTTCCAAGCAGCTGGGACTACAGGTACCTGCCACAATGTCCCAGGCTATTTTTAGGGACAGGGTCTCACCCTTTCTCAGGCTGATCTCAAACCCCAGGCAATCCACTTGCCTCCCAGAGTGCTAGGATTACAGGTGTGAGCCACCATGACTGGCCTCATGCTATCACTTTTGATCACAGTGTGGATGGTGCCCACTGTCTGTTGGTTTTATTTCTAAATATTCTACAGTGAATAAAATCAGGCTGGGCGTGATGGCTCATGCTAGTAATCCTTGCACTCTGGGAGGCCAAGGTAGGTGAATCTCTTGAGCTCAGGAGATGGAGGCCAGCCTGAGCAAGAGTGAGATGCCATCTCTTTAAAAAATAGCCAGGTGGGGGTGGTGCCCATAGCTCAGTAGCTAGGGCGCTGGCCAAATACACCAAGGCTGGTGGGTTCAAACCCAGCCTGGGCCAGCTAAAATAACAATGACAACTGCAACAAGAAAAATAGCAGGGCATTGTGGCAAGCACTGTAGTTCCAGCTACTTGGGAGGCTGAGGGAATAGAATAGTTTAAGCCCAACAGTTTGAGGTTGCTGTGAGCTGTGACACCACTGCACTCTACCCAGGGTGACAGCTTGAGACTCTATCTCAAAAGAAAAAAAAAAAATAGCCAGGTGTTGTGGCAGGTGTCTGTAGTTCTAGCTACTCAGGAGGCTGAGCCCAAGAGTTTGAGGTTGCTGTAAGCTACGATCCATCGCATGCTACTGAGGGCAACAAAGTGAGACCCTATCTCAAAAAAGAAAGAAAGAAAGAAAGAAATTAAAATGAATAAAATCTATCAATGTTTAATAGCACAATTCTGATGTATGGCAATCATTTTAGTGTTTTTGGCAATGTTCTGCATACGTTACATGTGCACATGGTATATATAATGTCACAGTTATTCAGACCAATAGTTCTTCCTTCCTTCCTAAACTTCCCTTTCCCTTCTATAAAACCACCATTATTATTAGTTTCTTGTGTTTTCTTCCAGAATTTTGTATATATGGACCAGTATACAAACATGTACACCTCTATTTTTACTGCAAATGGTAGAACATAATATACATTGGCCATAGTTTGGATATACCCCCATGGTTCCCCCATGTCATTACTTGGACAACTGTGTTTATTCTACTCAAGGGCTGCGTAGTATTCTGATGTATGCACGTGCCATGATGTGTTAGCCAGTCTCCTGTTGATAGACACTATCATGGATATTTGTCATGTTTCCCGTCTGACCAGCTCCTTCGGAACACTTCTGATGTTTGTGGAAAAACCACTGTCTAGTCTTTGAAGTTCCAGTGACCAGTTGCATCCTTGCCAGTCTCCACACCACAAGTGGGCCCCAGAATGAAACAGGCCCTGTGCAGGGCATTCACAGGCTTATGTCTTTGGGAGCTGTAGGAGCTACCGGGTGAGTTCCTCTTACGGAAGAGACATTGATCATATCTCAGCAACAGTTGCAGTTGGAGTCGTGCAAATTATGGCATGTAGTTCTTTATTTTTGGCATGTAGTTCTTGGTCATAGCGCAACATTCTAAGCATTTTCCTCCTCTGACTCTTTCTGTATGTAGTTTGCGGCATTATTTCTTGAGGGTTAGCATCATGCCAGATCCCCAGCCCTCCCAACACTTGCCTTGATAGTAAATGACCTTCAGCTCATCAGCCAGAATCACATCTGCTGCTTGCAATCAAGATTCCAATCTGAGACATTTTGTTGCCCTTCTAATTTTTCTTTTAGAACAAAGAAACCTATAATGAGTAATCGTCCATATATATCTTTGTCCCTGTATGTGGGTAAATCTGTGACATAAAATACTAAAAATAGAATTGCAGCATCAAGAATAATGTGATTTGGGGTCAGGCACAGTGGCTTGTGCCTGTAATCCTAGCAGTCTGGGAAGCCAAAACAGATGGATTGTCTGAGCTCAGGAGTTCAAGACCAGCCTGAACAAGAGTGAGACCCCAGCTCTAAAAATAGCCAGGCACTGTGGCGGGTGCCTGTAGTCCCAGATACTCTGGAGGCTGAGGCAAGAGAATCGCTTAAGCCCAAGAGTTTGAGGTTGCTGAGAGCTATGACACTAGGGCACTCTACCTAGTGTAACAAAGTTAGACTCTGTCTCAAAAAAATAAAAATGTGATTTTGATAGTTATTGCCAAATTGACCTCAGTATGATTTTACCAATTTATACCCCTGCCAAAATGTATTCTCACACTCTGGTCAGCATGGTGTATTGTCAAATTTTTTTAACTTTGTCAAACTGAGCAGTGAAAAGGATATCTCATAGTACCTTGATTTGTATTTGTCTTTTAAGAGGGTCAAGTTTCCAAATGCTGGAAGCGGTATTTCCTTTTCTGTGAACTATCTATGTTTTTGTCTATTTTTTTTCATTGAGAGTAGGCCCTTTACTTATTGATTTGTTGGAACTCTTTAACCTTTAAAAAATGAGTCTGTGCCTGGGCATCGTGGCTCAGGCCTATAATCCTAGCACTCTGGGAGGCCGAGGCAGGTAGAGTGCCTGAGCTCACAGGTTTGAGACCAGCCTGAGTCAGAGCAAGACCTCATCTCTAAAAATAGCTGGGTGTTGTGACAAGCGCTTATAGTCCCAGCTACTTGGGAGACTGAGGCAAGAGAATCACTTGAGCCCAAGAGTTTGAGGTTGCTGTGAGCTGTGACGCCACAGCACTTTACCGAGGGTGACAAAGTGAAACTCTGTCTCCAAAAAAGAAATAAAATAAAATATAAGTCAATCTTTAATTTTTACATTGTAATTTAGAAATCACCTATTTTGTGACTTCTGAGCTTTAAGCTTCAAAAGGAATTCCCCACTCAGAGATTATTAAATGAAAATTTCCCAGATTTTCTTCTACTACTTTTTTCTGCTTAACAATTTTTTTCAATTTTTTTTAATGTTTCATTTTTATATATGATAAAATTCTCCTCTTTTTGGTGATTATTTCTATGAGTTTTCACACATGTAAAGATTCTTGTAACCACCAACACAGACAAGATACAGAACAATTCCAAAACCCCAAACAATGATTGTAATGAGACCCTTCCATGAACCTTAACTTAGGACAATCACTGATTTCTCTGTGACTATATTTTTTGTTTTTTCTGAGAAAGTCATATAAGTGGAATCATACAGTATATAACTTTTGAAACTGTTTTTCTTTCATTTAGCTTGATATATTTGAGATTTATCCATGTTCTTTGTATGTGTCAATAGTTTGTTCCTTTTTATGGTTGAGTAGTATTCCATTGTGTGGATGTTCCATAGTTTGTTTGTCGAGAACAATATAAAATTAGCTGGATGCAGTAGCATATGCCTATAGTCTTGGCTACATGGGAAGGTGACGTGAGAGAATCACCTGAGCCCAGGAGTTTAAGGTTACAGTAAGCTATGCTTATTCCACTCCACTCTAGCCTGGGTTATAGAGTGAGACCCTCAAAAAAAAAAATGGTGCTGGGACAACTGGATATATGCATGCAAAAAAATATATTTGGATTACTACCTCACACCATATACAAAAACTAATTCAAAATGAATTTAAAGGTTTAAATTTAAAAGCTAAAACTATTAAACTCTTAGACAAAAGCATAGACGTAAATCTTTGTGACCTTGGATTAAGCAATGGTTTCTTAGATATGACACCCAAAGCAGAAAAAATAAAAGAAAAAAACATTTATTTGACATCCTCAAAATTAAAAATGTTTGTACTTCAAAGATGTCATCAAGAATGTGAAAAGAACCAGAGTAGTAGAAAAATTTTGCACATCATATCTGATAAAAGACTATTATCTAGAATATATAAAGAACACTTATAGATCACAATAAAAACACAAATAATACAGATTAAACATGGGCAAAATCTCCCATCTCCCTATGTTAACTTCATTCTCTAGTATGTTCTTTTCTTTTCTTTTTTTTTTCCTATTATGTTCTTTTCATGTGATGAGAAGGATAACCTCGAGTAGCTCTGGCTTCCACATTCCTTACAACTTATAATTCCAGGAGAGGGAACCTTGTTCTTACCCAACGTTCACATGAATCCCTTCAGGAAACTTGAGTGACCCTCCCTGAGTCATGGGGGCATGTCTGCACCAATCACAATAAGGAATACTTTATCTGTGACTATTGCAATAAGGGTCAAGACTATTGCAATGGGGAGAAGAGATTTAAACTCCACTCTGAACACAGCAAGGGCAGCTAGGGATTCATGGTCAACAGGCAATGTGAGGCAGAGATGGAGAATTACTAAGAGGAAGTTGGTTGAGTTTCAAAGGCATAGGGAAGAGAAACTTGAGTGGACGTGAACAGTAGGGGAATGCTTTCCAAAACTGGGCTCAGCAGGCCAAGGATGAAGCCTACTCAAGAAAAGGGCTTTAGTAGCCAGGTGCAATGGCTCATACCTATAATCCTAGCACTCTGGGAGGCCAAGGAGGATGGACTGCTTGAGTTCACAGAGTTCAAGACCAGCTGAGCAAGATCGAGACCCCATCTCTACTAAAAATAGGAAAACTAGCCAGGCATAGTGGCACATGCCTGTAGTCCCAGCTACTCAGGAGGCTGAGGCAAAAGGATTGCGCAATCCCCAAAGTGTCAGGTTGCTGTGAGCTATGACACCATAGCACTCTATCCAGAGCAACAGAGTGAGATTGTATCTCAAAAAAGGAAAAAAAGAGAGATAAGGGCTAGAGGAGCCTGACTATAGGAAGGAGGTCTTGTTAGAGGAAAATAAAAGCAAGATCATAATGAGATTCCCCTACATGTTTATTGAACAGCTAAAATCCAAAATACCAGGCAGAGTGTGGAGAAATAAGAACTCTCATTCATTGCTAGTGGGGATGCAAAATGGTACAGCTGCTTTGGAAGACATTTTGGCAGTTTCTTACAAAGTAAGACATTCTCTTGCCATGCACTCCAGCAATCACACTCCTCGCCATTCAACCAGATGAGTTGAAAATTCATGTTCAGGCTCGGTGCCTGTGGCTCAGCGGGCTAAGGCGCCAGCCACGTACACCTGAGCTGGCGGGTTCGAATCCAGCCCGGGCCCGCCAAACAACAGTGACAGCTGCAACCAAAAAATGGCCAGGCGTTGTGGTGGGCGCCTGTAGTCCCAGCTACTTGGGAGGCGGAGGCAGGAGACTCGCTTGAGCCCAGGAATTGGAGGTTGCTGTGAGCTGTGATGCCATGGCCCTCTATCCAGGGTGA
>CAUYON010070025.1:0-30187 GCA_963573935.1 Arctocebus calabarensis | reverse complement strand
CTGTGGCTCAACGGGCTAAGGTGCCAGCCACGTACACCTGAGCTGGCGGGTTTGAATCCATCCTGGGCCACCAAACAACAATGATGGCTGCAACCAAAGTCACAGAGAGAAATGCTGCAAGGGAGAGTTTGTAAATCAATTTGGAAAAGTGCTCCTGCTCCTATACTCTTGGCATCTCAGAATGTAGAAAACTGCTAATAACAGGGTTTGTAGGCAAGAAGTAAAAACCAAGAATAGCCACTTCTCATGATGACTTTTGATTGCATCATCAAGGGAAAGCATAAGATTTTATTATGAATGATTACATCTGAAAAGTCAAACAAAATGCCAAACATACTAAAGTCAGAGTAACGGGTAAAAAAAGTATTAAAAGCATGCAACAGTGACACAAATAGATGGAAAGAAAGCAGGTAAGAGACTGCTTTACTGATGAGCCAACTAGCCCATTCTAATCTAACAGGGGGGAGAGAGTTATTTGCCAACTTGCTGGTTAATTTGATCCCAGATCACCAGAAACATTCTAACAAAATATAGGTAGTAGAGATTGGCACTCCACTAGAGTTAATCAGATTCCTCCCAAAGGCTACAACGCTAAAATGTTTCCATTCCTTCTACCCACACCCCCCTCCACCCTGGCCTACTTCGATATTGGAGTTAATCATTCTATTGTGCCTTTCTATAGGGCTCACACGTGCTACATAATTTTCTAATGTCCACTTCGTTACACAGGTGTCCACAAAGGTCCTGTGCAATTTACTATGTTAAACTATTTTAAATTGCACGCAGATTTTATGTCCACTCTGTACATCATTAGTTTGTAAAGAAATAACTCTCTGCACCAACATTTTCTGGATTAAATTGTAACATTTGCTCCCTAGAAAACATATGCATGTGAGCTTTAGACAGAGACTATCTCTGCTGAAAAGGCAGGCTAGGAAAATTCAAGTGTAATTTAAGATATACTCTAAGTGTGGAGAAGGCTAAAACTTGGAAGAAAAAGTGGATAGTGATAGACTTTACACAGGTTGCATGTTGCTAATATGCAGGGTTTATGAAAACTTTTCCTTCATTTATTCCTTCTCTGATGCGCTTTCTTTATTTATCGGGATTCTAGGTTCTGCCCTATATCACTTTTCTTCTCCCTGAAGAGCAGCTTTCAACATTTCTTTATAAGATTGATCTGTGGGAGATGAATTCCCTCAGCTTTTGTTTCTCTGAGAAGGTCTTTATTTCTCCTTCACAAAAATTAATAGACTTTATTTTTCAGAGCAGTTTTAGGTTTGCAGAAAAATTAGGCAGAAAGTATAGAGATCCCATTCATTTCCTCAATCCCTAGTCCCCACCCCCATTTTCTCCATTCTTATATAGGCCTGGCACAATTGTTGCAATTGATAAACTGATACTGATACGTTATTATTATTAAGTCCTTTGTTTATGTTAGGACTCACTCTTTGTCTTGTATGGATTTTGGATTTTGGCAAATACATAATGGCATGTATCTACCACTACAGTGTCAGACAGAGAAGTTGCACTGCCCTAAAAATCCCCTGTGCTCCATTTATTCATCCCTCTCCTATTCCCCTAGACCACCCCAGGCCCCTTGCAGGTACTGATTTCTTTACTGGCTCGGCAGTTTTTCCATTTCCAGCATGTCATACACAACCTTTCCAACTGACTTCTTTCACTTAGCATTATATATTTGAAGTTCTTCTATGTTTTCTCACAGCTTGATAACTCATTTCTTTTTAGCACTGAATAATATTCCATAGGGCAGATGTACCACAATTTGTTTATCCATCCACCTATTTAATGACATATTGGTTGCCTCCAACTGAGGCAATTATGAATAAAACAGCTGTGAACATTTATGTGCAGGGTTTTGTGTGGACATAATTTTTAATTCATTTGAGTAAATACCTAAGAGTATGATCAGTCAATTATACGGGAGATTATGTTTAGCTTTATAAGAAAAGGTCCAAACTTTCTTCCAAAATGGTTATACCATTGTGTATGTCCATCAGCAATGGATAGGTGTTCCTGTTACTTCACATCTTCACCAGCATTTGGTATTGTCAGTTTTTCAGATTTTTGCCACTCTATATGGGAATGGTGGTATTTCATTGTTTCAATTTGTAATTCCCTAATGAGTATCTTTCCATATGGTTATCTGTCATCTGTGAGGCATCTGCGTAGGTCTTTTATCCACTTTTTAATTGAATTGTTTGTTTTCTTATTGTTGAGTTTTAAAAGTTCTTTATATATTTTAGATGCACGTCCTTTATTAGATGTTTTGCAAAAATATTTTCTCTGTTTATGACTTGGCTTTTCATTCTCTTTATCTCCTTCTTTTATTTCTTTTCTTTATAATTACTCCTAGGGAAGAATGCTTCACTTCTGAAGGACAGTTCTTCAGGATGCAGAATTCTAGACTGCTGGATTTTTTTCATTCATAACTTTAAATATCTTACTCTATTCTTGTTGCTTGCATGGTTTCTGATGCGAGGTTCTACATAATATTTACGCTCGTTCTACTTTAAGTAAATTATTTTATTTCTCCGACTTTTTTCAGGATTTTTCTCTCCTTCTTCCGTTTTCTGAATTTAAATTTGTTCTGCCAAGGTGTGCATTTTTTTATATGAACCCTCCTTGGTGTTCTCTGGGCTTCCTGAACATGTTGTTTGGTGTCTGCTCTTGGCCATTATTACTTCAAATACTTCTCCTGCTCAGTTGCCCCTCTCTTTTCCCATCTACTAAATATCCAATTATGTATTTTTCACCATTTGAGGTTGTCCCCCAGTTCTTGGATGTTCAGTTCTTTTTTGTCATTCTTTTTACCTTTGCATATCAGTTTGGGAAGTTGCTTTTGTCATGTCTTCAAGCTCACTGACACTTTCCCTCAGTCATATCTAGTCTACTAATGAGCCCATCGTTTGTTACACTGCTTTTGATTTCCAGTATTTCTTTGTCATTCTTTCTTATTTTCTTCTTTATATTATCCACTTGTCTTACATGTCTACTTTTTCCATTAAAGCTCTTAACATCCTATGGTGCATTTTACAAGGATACATGTTAAATTTACTAAGGGTAGAATATAAATGTCTTAACACAATAACTAAGAAAATGCGGTGAAGGCTATGTTAACCAGTTGCATGAAAGTATCTCAAATTGTATATTAAACCAGCACATTATACCCCATAGTTGCATTAATGAACACAGCTATGATTTAATTTTTTAAACAAAGCCCTTAACATACTAGTCAAAGTTGTTTTAAATTCCCTCATTCATAATTCCAATGTCTGTGTCATATCTAAGTCTAGTTCTGATGCTTGCTTTGTTTCTTCAGACTGTGTTTTTTCTTGCCTTGTAACTATTTATGAAAAGCATAACAAGATAAATCTAGTAGTGGTATGAAGTTTTATATTAATCCAGGTAGGAACTGGGTTGTGTTTGATGTTTGCTGTAGCTATAGGTGCCAGACACTCCAAATTGTTCTTGAATTTGTGTGTTTTGTTTCCTTTATTAACTTTGGGCTTCCCTAAGTACTCCTCCTGACATAGGTTCTCTGCATTGCAGCTCATTCAGTAGGTGGCAGTGGTGATGGTAAAATGTGGTAGAAGGGAAGTATTCTTATGATTAAACTTCAGTCATCAAGTGGGGCAGTGTCCCTGGGATGTGACCTTTGCTGGTATTTCTTCGCTCTCCCTCCCTCTTAGGTGACACTGTTGGGAACGCAAGTGTTGAAAAGAAGAAGAAAGAAAACACTTTTAAGGGACTTAGCTTGAAGAAAAATTGAGATGCAAAGAAAACACTTTTAAAGGACTTAGCTTGAAGAAAAATTGAGATGCTAAAAGTGCCTCAAACAGAATTCTGGAGCAAGAGGATGGTATCTGGGTGATCCAAGTGCTGTAACAGGCTTGTATTTAAAAGCTGAATGATGAAAAGGAAAATCTTGGACTGGCAGACAAAATGTAAGTGAAACTAGAACAGAAGGCTTGATTATTCAAGGATTGGGACAGAAGAATAAGCCAACCAGACAGAAATGGCAAGTAGTAAAAGGCTGGTCAGTAACAAATCATTTGTTTTGTTTTGTTGTTTTACAATTAAAATATCTTGCTTCAGTCTCATTCCTTCACAGTTTTCTCTGATGTAAGGTCTACTCTAAGATTTCTTCACATTTCTGTTAAACAGTTTTGCTCTTTAAAAATGAACTGACTACCCTATGTTCAAGAAACAACATGAGAGAAGGAGAACAGAATAATATAAATGGGAAGATACAACCATCCCAGGGACATGGTCTATGAGGGGATTAAAACAAAACAAAGCAAAACAATACAGCTTCTTGTTCTTTTGTAAGAATAAGTGTAAGCAAAGAAGTACTCATGGAAACAACTTCCTCAGAGCCTTGGTTTTGATCTTGAGATGTGTTTCATGGCCTGGGAGTAAGACCATTCATTCAAAAATACTGAAGTGCCTACTAAGTGCCAGACATTGTTTCTAGGCATTAAGCACAAAGCAATGAAGAAAAGAAATGAAGTATTGCCTGTCCTCATGGAGCCTACATTTTGTGGATGGGACAAACATAATCAAACACAAATAAATAGTTTATCAAATGGTATGTGCTATGGGAAAGAAATTAAACAAGAAAGGGGAAAAGGATTGTGGGGATGGGGACATGATTGTGATTTGAAATAGATTGAGGAATTCGTCTCTGATCAGGTGATGCTCAAGCAAAGACCCAAAGGAGGTGTGGGAGTGAGCCAGGTGCACATGTAGGGACAGTGTGATGACAGAAGGAAGACTTAGCACAAAACTTCAGGGTCAGGAGCATTCCTGCAGCACTGAAGCAACAAAAAGGAGGTGTGTGGCTGGAGAGGCTAGAGAGGAAGAAGAATGGAGAAGAAGATATCAGAGTAGTCATATATGCCAAGCCATGGGAGGCCTTGGGAGTCATTGCAAAGACTTGGTCTTTTACCCCAAGTGACATGGAGACCATGGGTGAGTTTTGAGGCAGAGAAGTGACATGAGATGATACAATTTTAAAGGATTACTCTGTGTGGATTATAGACGGACAGGGGAGAAGCAGGGAGAAAGCGATTGCAATCACCTGGGAAGGAATGATGCGGTTTACAGTGGAGGTGGTGAGGAGTCATCACATTTTGGATGTATTTCAAAGGAAGAGCCAATAAAATCTCCTGACAAGTAGGACATGGAGTTTGAGTGAGAAAGAGGAGCCAGGTGACTCCGTGTGTTTCGGCTTGAATACCCAGCACTCAAGAGTTGGCACTTCTTGAAGTAGATTACAGGTTTGGAGGAAGAAATATGAGTTTGATTTGACCTCCAATGTCAAATTGGTTGAGAAGATGAGAAAGATCCAGGAAAGAAAGATGAAAAGGAAAAGTCAGTGAGGAAGGAAGAAAATGAAGAGAGTTTGGTGCTCTGAAGGGCAAGTGAAGAAAAACGTTTTAAAGAGGAGGGACAGCTCAACTATGTCAACTGTTTGCATAACTTACCTCTGGATTTAACAATGGAGGACGCTGCTCACTCTGACAAGCCCAGTGCCCTTGATCAAGAGGGTGATACTTTAAGCAAAGAATGAAAATTAAGTTGCATGCAATTCTAGGTCAAGGAATAGGAAACAGGGTCTTTGTCAAAATGTTGACATTTGGTAAATTCTCTGAATGGTCACAGCTTGTGGTTGGTCCTGTCTCCCCTTCTGGCCAAACCACTGCTCATGAATTATGGTTTGAGTTCATTAGTGAGTTCAGGGACAGAGTCCATGCCTTCATCATGTAACCTTGAACCAGGGCCCAAAATGACTTAGACTTTCTCACTAAGAAAATAAATACATTAATAATGGTCACCGCTAAACTAAAATATCAAAGCCTGATAAACGCTGGCCCAAGGGAACAATGCTGGCTCTGACTGTTCTGAAAAGGAAAGCCACATTCCCCAAGAAAAACTGCCATTCCAAATGCAAAGGATGGATTAGGTGTCTCCCACATAATTAGTGAAGCTCTGTTAAGGAGGTGAGGCTCTGGTAAGGGTGGCCATTCCTCACCAGAGTGATCACATGACACTATTCGAAATTCAGAACGCATCTTACAGTGAGTGAATAAAGGAAATGAACCAACTCATGGAACTCACCAGCCGCTTTTCAGTAGCTTTCCTGGACTAATCTAACCACATACTGATGGTTGTTTCTTGTTTCTCTGGCCCTACCAATGCAACTCTAAATTCCTGGAGGACTGTATCATGAGAATTCTTTCTTTACATTCCTTACTCCACTTAGCTCAGTATTGTAGCTATTACTTCATATATCAGTGATTTTTCAACCGGTGTGCCATGAGAGGATCTTAGGAGTGCTGCAAAATTTTTTTTAAATCATTAATTAAATTATTTTCAAAAGACATTCAGAGCACAGGAAGTACATTCTTTTTTCTTTTCTTTCTTTTTTTTTTTTTTTTTTCACAGCAACCTCAAACTCTTAGGCTTAAACAATTCTCTTGCCTCAGCCTTCCAAGTAGCTGGGACTACAGGTGCCCACCACAACACCCGGCTAATTTTTGGTTGTAGCTGTCATTGTTGTTTGGCAGGCCCAGGCTGGATAAAAACCCTCCAGCTCCAGTGTATGTGGCTAGCGCCCTAGCTGCTGAGCTACAGGTGCCAAGCCAAGTACATTCTTTTTTTTACTCTTTTTTTCTTTGATCAACGTAATTTAAGTGTGCCCTGGGAAGTTTAACTATAGGTTCAAGTGTCCTGTGAGATAAAAAAGGTGAATCACTGTCCCATGCACTTATTGACTGAATATAACATTTAAAAAAGAAATTGAGCTGTTAAGGAAGTGAGTTTAACTTAAATCTTCAAGACCAAGAGAGAAGAGAAACAATTCAAATAAGCCTCACTATGCTTGGATTATGACAGTCTGTAAGATTAAGTAAATTGGAAGCAATAGTCCTTTGATGTTTTGGTAGCCAGTGGTCTTATCGGAAGGCTGCCAATCATTACTCATAAGCCTATCATTTACTATTGCCAGTCACTGGCTTCTAGTATCCCCAATAATACCAACTTACTCTTCCAAGGGCCCTGTATAACTTTTGGTTGGAGTGATATTTTCAGCAAGGGAAGTCAGGTGTCTTCTTGGCTGCATACTTTGGGCTTCCCAGTGAGATGGCATGACTATAGGTTTTCACATATGACCTGGCTCCATAAGCACCAGGGGGATCTTAGCTTGCTTGATTACTTTCTTACCAAAAAATTACTTATATGAGCAACAAAAACAAACAAACTTTGAGTCACAGATCATTCAGTTCATGTTATTCATTGCCATTTAAGATATGAGTTTATCGCATCTGTAATCTTCGGTAATGGCATTGAGAATAAATCAGGTTACTTTGGAGAAACAAAATTTTAAACATTCACCTAGGAATTAGTGGTGATCTTCTCTCTGAATTAGTAAAACAAACACAATGAGCCTTACAAAAACAGAGATGTGTATTTGAAAATAGCAGGTTGTTTTTTCCATTTTCCCTCCTGCCAAGCTATTGGTAACATGCTTGAAGTTGTAGCAGAACGTCCAAAATAAACTTGATCTTTAGAATTTTACAACAATGATGGGTGAACCTCAGAAAGTTCAGAGGTTCTGTCCAAATTGATAATTACTGTTCTTGTGCCAATTTTCTATACTTCTGTATTAAGTTTTCACAATAATGGCAATTTCTTGCCATTTCTTGACTATTTCACACTGCTGACCAGGAAATCACACACAAAGAACAAGTTCTCTCTATACTCCTTCATCCAGTTAGCAACAATTCATTGTTTCAACTGTTTCACCTGAGCCTAGATTCAGACATTGAAAATGAGGAATATGGCGTCCAGATTTCTAAGTGGGATAAGGAAGCCCACTCTTTATAGATTTTCCTTGTACCATGAAAGGCCCAGTCTTCTTCTGGTCCCTCCCTTTGATGGGCTCTGTCCTCCAGGGCACCCTAAGTTGTCAGCAATGCTCACCAATAAGAAGGGCAGATCCTCCCTCCTGGGGCTTATCAAGAAATGAGGAATAATTGCCCAGTTTTATCCTTTGCAATTATAGAAAGAGCAAAACACAAACCAAGAGGTTACTAAAAGATGCCTTCAGAACAATGAAATTAAATCCTAAAATAAAATTCAAAAGGCAAAGTATGAAGAGGAAAACTAGTGGTCTTCTGGATATTGGGATATGTTATTGGGACCTGAAAGCAAAGTTACGACTTGTGTGGCAGGACAATTTATTATTAACAGTGTGCTTGTATGTTCACAGGAGAGGAGGACAGATAGGGTGTCCATACTCAACACGCCACTGTGAGTAGTGGTGAACTGCAGAGCTGGGGCTCGAATCATGATTTCAGCTTCTAAATCCATATCGCTACACTACTGTGGAGTAGAATCATCAGTTATGAATAGTTTCTTTTTAATTTTACTAAATATTTCAAAAGTTATTGTTGAATCATGAAAGTATCATTTGTGCCAGATTCAAATCCTGACATAACCACATATCAGTGGGCAAATAATGTGATTTCTTTAAACATCAGTAAAGTATCCAATGTACTCAGCTCTACTATGAAGCTAATTTATAGGTTTCATATGATGGCTATAACCCATTATAGCACAAGAATATGGGGAAAGGAGCAAGGGAGGGGAAGGGGGGGGGAAGGTTGGGGTGGAGGAAGGGTAATTGGTGGGGCCACACCTATAGTGCATCTTAGAAGGGTACAGGTGAAATTTACTAAATGCAGAATATAAATGTCTTCATACCATAACTAAGAAAAATGCCCTGAAGGCTATGTTAAACAGTTTGATGAAAATATCTCAGATTGTATATGAAACCAGCACATTGTGCCCCTTGATTGCACTGATGTACACAAGCTATGATTTAATAATAAAATAAAATTAAAAAAAAAATAAGTTTTCTCAGCTATAAGAAAGAAGGAATAGTACCAGCCTCTTGGAGAATTAAATAGGATAGTTCATGCAAAGCATAGCACCTAAGAAGTGCTCAAGAGAATATGGAATTAAGTGTTGATAAAAAATAATCTATGTCCATCATAAAAAATGCATTCAAGTATAGAAGAAAATAACAATTATCCACATATCTATAATCCTGGTAGAACTATTGAACCACATGGTACATTTATGTTTTTCTAGATAATGCCATCTTAATGTCTATCTTTGTTATAAAGATTTTCAAACATATAAAGGTTAAAAGATAAGTACAATGAATATCCATATACTTTCCTCCAAGAATAATTATATATACTTTGTTCTATCTATCTGTGCACGAGTGTGTGTACACACGCAATTTTTCCTATAAATACCCTATGCTGTTCCATGTCCTTATATATTATCTCTGTTAGATCCTCCTTGCTACTATTTTCAGTTACAAACACCAGGGAATCCAGAGGAGGTATAAATATATAAATATGTATGTTTTTGCTGAAGTGTTTGGAAGTAAATTGCATTCATTCTAGCACTTTGACCCTAAATATTTCTATATGTTTCTCTAAGACACTCTCTCTACATAATCCCAAGATCCTTATCACAAAAGAATATTAACAATTATTTCCTAACATTGTTTAATACCCAGTTCATATTTGTACTTTTAAATTGTTCACAAAATGAATTTTTGCTGTTTAATTTGATTTTTTAATTTTTAATTATCATGAGTACATAACAGTCATGTGTCTTTATAGGGCACATGAGATTTTTTTGATACAGGCATACAATGTGAACTAGTAAAATCAGGCTAATTGGGCTAACTGTCACTTCAGGCATTTATCATTTCTTTGTGCAAGAAACATGCCAATTCCACTATATAGTATTTTAAAGTATACATTAAGTTATTATTGATTATAGTCACTTTGTTGTGCTATCAAATATTGTCCATTCTATCTAACTATATTTTTTGCACCCCTGGATAATCCCCATTTATCCTCTGTCCCCGCTACCCTTCCCAGCCTCTGACAATCATCATTCTAATCTCTGTCTTCGTGAGATCAATTGCTTTTAATATTTACTCCCACATATAAGTGAGAACATGTGACACAGAACATGTCTGTCTGTGCTTGGCTTATTTCATTTAATACAAGGTTCTCTGTGTCCATCATGTTGTTGCAAATGGCAGGAGTTCATTCTTTTTGTGGCTACATAATATATAATATTCCATTGTGTATATGTACCACAACTTCTTTATCCATTCATCCCTTAATGAGTACTTAAATTGAATCCAAATCTCAGCTATTGTGAACAGCGCTGCAATAAACATGGGAGTGCAGATATCTTTTTGATGCACTAAGTTCCCCTCCTTTGGATATGTACCCAGAAGTAGGATTGCTGGATCATATGGTAGTTCTATTTTAGTTTTTTGAGGAACCTCCATACTCTTCTCCATGGCAGTTGCACTAACTTACGTTTCTATCAACAATGTACAAGGGTTCCCCCTTTCCACATCCTTGCCAGCATTCATTATTGCCTTTCTTTTTTTTTTTTTTATAATTTTATTGAATCATAATTCTGTACATTGGTGCAATCATAGGGCACGATTCATACACATTCAGCAATGTTTTGATCGTACTGTTATAGATAGCCTTCATGGCATTTTCTTGATCACTATATAAAGACATTGATACTCTACATTTAATAAGTTTCCCCAGTACCCTGCTAAGATGCACCGTAGGTATGATCCCACTAATTGTCCTCCCTCCACCCATACTCCCCCCTCCCCTAAAAGAACATCCCTTCATGTGGACTCTGAGAAAGCTTCTTCAAACTTAAGTCAATGGCACTTAAAGTTACATTCAGGTTACAAATCATCCCAACAGCCCTCAATTCATGAGTGGTTTCACAAAATATGGCTTATGTATACTGTGGAGTGCTTCTCATCCATGAAAGAATGAATTAATGCCAATTGCAGAAATTTGAACAGAATTGGAGATGATTATCCTGAGCAAAGTGTCTCTAAACAAACACCCCATGTACTTTCTAATAAATTGGGACTTTCCAATAGGTACAAAGGGAAATTATAGTCATCAAGCAGGTGGGGGGGGGAAGAGGGATGAAAACACATCTAACAGGTATAATGAACAATATTTGGGCACATCTGTAGCCTTGATCCAAGTTGGGCAACTGAAACATTTGTTATCTTCTTAAAACAGTAGACGCTCCATAGTTGACCACTTCCTTAAGTTGACCTATTTTTCATTGACTGGTCACATACGACATGTACATATCAGTACACTAGGTCTAGTTCCTTATGGTGACTGTCTCTGTATATTGATCAGTTTATTACAGTCCCTTGAATGGTCAACTAAAAGGAGTTTTACTGCATTTTGAAATAATAAAAAGAAGGAACAAGGTAATAAATATTTTAGGCTTTTTAGTTCATATGGTGTCTGTTGCATCTACTCAACTCTGCCAAAAAGGAGTGAGAAAAGTCACATAAAATATGGAAGTGAATAAATGTGGCTGTGTTCAATAATTTTACAAAAACACACAATACTGCAGCTTATCTCTAGAAAGAGTTTATTCTGATTTCTTGTTCTAGTTTTTCCTTTCATATCCCTTCCCATGTTAGGATACTATCCAGAATCCTGCATGGCATTTAGAAGTTGTTTCTCTTTAATCTCCTGCTATCTTTGAAAACTTCTTAGTTGTTCTGTTCCTTGAAAATGTTGAAGAGTGTTGATCAGTTATTTTTGTCAAATATCCCTGCATTTACATATATCTGGTGTTTTCTCATTATTTTTCTGAAATTTATATTTGTGTAACCTGACTAAAATATGAATATTACAGAAAAGCCATGGCCTCAGGGCATCATAGCACATGACGCCAATGTATCTTGTTACTGGTGATGCTGAACTTCATCACTTAGTTTAAATGATTTCTACTGAGTCTCTTCATTTAAGGCTAAGTGTTCCCCTTTGTAGGCAATAAATATCTTGGGGTAAATTCTCAATAAATATCTTGGGAATAATCCCAAGATACTTATTGGGAGTCACAGTTCTCCTCTTGAGACTGTGCAAATCTTATTTCTCCTCAAACTTTCTTCCTCAAATTTTAACATCTATACGTATATCTTGCCTGATAAAAAACGTTATTGAAATGTTTGGCTGATGGTAATTTTCTATGTCTTTCATTACTTCTACGTTTAATTGAAATTCTACTATAAGCAAGGGTTCTCCACCTCATTCCTGCACTTATTTAATTTTATCAGAATTGATTCATAGATATCTATTTTATTCTATGGTTTATAATTTAATAATATAACTTATTTTGTTCAAATTGTTCAAATTGGCTCTTGTATTCTTTCAAGAAGCTCTCATTTAAAAAATATCTTTTTTACTTTTTAACACCACGAGGCCTTTTAAACATACATTATTTATCCCGGCCTTAGACTCAACCACTTATCCAAGCAGCCCTGGTTCTTTGTATGGAGAATGGTGTTTTGAAACCAAGAGCAAGGCATTAAGTGTCCTCATTTCTAATGGTGTGTCTTGGTTTGGGGATTCTCAGCAGAGGAAACATGAACACACTCATATGAACACAAACATGCACATGTATTGATTACAATCCAACACCACAGTACTTATTTTTGCCTTCCTCTTTCTGCGTTTGCAACTTTTTTCTCACCTTTAATGTTCTTCTTATTGACACTATATTTATATATCTAAAACTTGTTCACATATAACATTAGGAATTGCTAACACATATCCTTGGGAAAAACACATTTATTAAATGGATGACAGTATTTGTTTCTAGTTCCTTTCCTCTTTATTTTTACAGCATTCAGGCAAGGTTGTATTTTTAAAAATTACTTAGGTTTTTTCCCCATGCCTTTCAGTGTGATTTTATTATTCATTTTTAATAAAATTAGATTCATTTGTTCTCACATCCAATTTGCTTTTCTCATTTATTATTTAGTTTAGTTTTTGGATATATGAAGGGTGTGGTTGAAGAGTCAAAGCTATTCAAAGAGTCACTCCTGCTTCATCGTTGCTGTCTATTCCCCTCCTTCCTCCTTCCACCCTTTACTTATTATCCATGTAGGTCACCAATATTTTAGTTTGGGATTTATTCTTCTTATACTTCCTTTGCATGAATGCACATATCATATGTATTTTTATATATGCTCTTTTTTCTTACATCACGGATAACATATTACACATAGTGTCTGTACTTTAAAGAGTCATTCTTCAAAAAAAATTTAGATTTTATGCTCAATGGGGAAACTGTGATGAGAATGTAAAGTTATCTTTTAAAGGAAAAGACAACTTTTGCTGTGAAGAAGCCTATGTATGAAGCAAATGATGACCTTAGATAAAAATTATATGGTAAGAATGCCAATGAAAAGATAAACAAAATGTATATAAATTCAAAAAAGAAACTAAAAAGTTTAAATATATCTTAAAATATTCTCACATAAATCTCCAAAATGAATTTTTAAATAACATGGAAGGTTTTTGTTCATTGATTAGTAAATTTAAAATAACAAGTTTCTAATAGCATCTGACTGAAAAATATGTGGAAATAATCACTCTTTGCTATTAATGGAATTTGTACATTGCCACAATATGTACGTAATTTAACAATATCTACCAAAATTTAAAAAAAAGCACAAAGGCATCTATTTGAAAATTTGGTTTGGCCAATAAGTTCTACTTTTATAAAATATATATGAACAAAAAGGTGCATGTTTATCTAATCCTTGCTTTTAACATAAAAATATTGAAAATGTAATAAATATTCATAAAATAATCCTGGTAGAATACTCTAGTGCTATAATAAATAATGAGGCTAATTAAAAAATGAGGTAAGACTACACATGCTAACTTGTAAAAATATTCAAGATATGCTTCTTAATTTTAAAAAAATCACCCAATTATGCAATGATTTATTCCCATAACAAACAATAATACAATCTATATTGATAATATAAATACAAATGTTGGGTTTTTAAATTTAAAATATCTGTAACATATATCCATATTCGTACAGTAGTTACCTTAGAGTAACAGTCTGTGAACTGGTACAGAATATATATATATTTTTTTATATACATCCTTCTTTATTTTTCTTTAAGTCTCTTTGTGTGTTGTCTATTTTACGTGGCTAGGAGGACATGCCCATAACAGGGTAACTTATAAAGAAAAGAGATATATTTGGCCCAGTTCTGCACACTGTCCAAGAAGGCTGGCAGTCTCTGCTACTGGTGAGGCCTTCAGGGAACTTCTCAATGAAGTGAAGGGGAAGCAGGCATGTCACAGAGAGAGAAAGGAACAAGGAAGAAAAGGGGGGGTGCCATGTTCTTACATGAACTGTCAAGGAAGAATTCATTTACCACCAGGAAAGCATCAAGCCATTCATGAGATACCACCCCATGATCCAAACACCTCACACCTTTAATATTGGGAAACAAATTTTAACATGAGATTTGGAAAGGATATACATCCAAATTATATCAGCTTGTATTAATATATGTCTTGTGCAATTTCTCAGAATGAGCTTGTGTTAGTAGGACCAAGAAGGTTATATCCAGACATCTAAATAGACGGATAGAGTATCAGGCAGCAAAGCACAGTCTAGAGAAAGAGTGACAAAGGGTGAGAAGCTGTCTCCGGCTGAGTATAGGACCCTGGAATTAAATTCTTGGTAGGCTAGGTCTGAAGGCACAGATGTGTTGGTCTTAATTTGAGAGCTATCTAAGGCTACTCGGCTATCACAATGAGGCAGGCTCTATATGTCAGACTCATCTATGCTCTGATTTTTTCTACATCCTAGATGCTCTCCATTAAAGCTATAGTCAGATACTTATACTTAAATCACTCTCCTTTATTCTTATCCCACCTGGAAAAGTCTCTTACCACTGTTAGGCTAAAGTAAACAAATGCATGTCTTTTCTCCTTTGGATTAAAAATATGAAAAATGATGTTAGTTTGTACTACAAGACACAGCCAAGTCAGAAAGCAGAAGTGGCCAAGAGAACCAAGTCCATGAGAAATTGGGATTAGTGAGAGACATTCTCATGTTTGTGTTGCAGAGTTGCAGGAAAAGGTGCAGACACACGTTGATCTATGCGCAAGACAAGACTTTAGGGGAAATAAACTTATTGGAACTATGACTTGTTTTGTGAGACACAAATTGACATGGCATCGGGAAAGAGGAAACATACTTTTATGAGAAAAGAGTACCACTACCACACTGAAGGCAAATGGTGGCACCAGAGCTCTTGAAGACTCGTTTCATTGTTTGAAAATAAGATAATTTTTTTCATCCTCTATGAGGGTACCTATAGAGGATCTATGGTACCTATAGAGGTACCCTCATAGATACCATAGATCCTTGATCCCTTCTTTTCCTCTCTACACCCCTCACCCCTTTTTGACTCAGAGCTTTTGGTCTCACTGACTGCAGTACTATCTTTAGCTGTCTCTTCCATGCATGCAGGACACTCATTGTTAGTGGAAAATTATTCACTCACTAGGAGATGAATGTAGTGACCAGATGGTCACTATTTGCTCTCTGGGTGTGTCTTTGTAGGTGTATAACCTCAAACATTATGTGGTTTTTCACAGAGTGTTGTAATACGCTGAGCAGGGGGATCAGTCTTCACTTTCGCTATCCTGGCTTGACAAATTTGAATCTCCAGCAGCTTATGTTTTAAAATTTAATCTTGATTGAATTTCTGATAAAAGGGACAGCCATGTAATTTAGAACCTTGTCAGTGTCCAGAATGTATTTTTAAAATCCTTTTTGCAACTATTTATCTCTCTCTCAATTTTAATTTGATATTTCCACAAGAAGATGCTATAGACACATTATTATGAAAATAATGCAAATGAGAAAAAATGGTAGTGACATGTGGATATTTTCCACCTAGATATTATTATTTATTAATTATTCAAGGTAGAGTTAAGATACATATATGTGCAGTTAAGAGTCTTCCTCCAGAACAAAATACTCATCCTGACTCTAGAAGAAAATTCCTCTAAAAAACAAGATAACCATTATGCTTAGACAGAAATCTTAAACAGATCACTCACACTGAATGATTCTAAACTGTCCTTAGAAAAGCACTCTAAAATGAGATTTCCATAAGTAGTGATTATAAGTAGAAGCAATGACAAGAGGTGTCTTTCTATTTAAGTGTTCATTGCCATTGCTTGACCTTCAAACATATGGAGAGAATCTGGATTTGTAGTCTGTACTTTTTGACATAAACTATGCTGAATACCTGGCCTTTCCAAAAATACTGCAGGAAACCATTCTCTGAGTATCATTCATCATCTCTTTCTTTGGTGACATCTCATTGCAAAGAAAGGTGAAAATTGTTGCTATGAGGGTTGAGTTGATGGAGAATAGAAAAAAAGTTAACTTGGTAGCTAATAAAAGGGTACTTAAACATACTGATGCTGATATATTCTGAGTATAACCATGCACCAGAGACAGCCTAGAAAGTTAGGGCTTTATAAACACAAACAAAGGAGCACATCTGCTTACTTTCTTGTGACGTTTTTATTTGAGATAATGCTTCCAGTGACAAAAGGTGATCTATTCAAACACATTAATGAAAATTAGTTTCAGAGTCCTATCATAGTTTGCCATGTGTATAAATCACACTTTTTAAGCTATAGATTAAAAAAGTATTTTGACTGAAATACCAGTGTTGTTTACATTGTTAGTCCTGTCTTGGGGAAGAAAATAAAGTATTATTCTCCATCAACTTAACCCAAATATATAACTTTATTTTGGCATATTTAGAAAAAGTATATGTTACATATTTTCCCTAGAGAAATTAAAAGTATTTTTCAATAGTTATCATGTGTGAGCTTCATTTTTTAATTCATTATTTCAAACTTTCAATATATTTCCTTTTTAAATAGTCTTTTCAGACCTTCAAGTAGGGATCATTATATTAAATCTTATCTCTGTCTACAATTTCACCTGGTGTTAGAGAGTCTGATCTGCGATCCCAAAGAGGGGATTTGGCCAATGGGACTAAATATCAGATAGTATTAGGGTTCAATTTGAAAGAGAATCTCACAATCTGAGGAAATCACTGGCCAATACCTGTGCACAGAACACTCTTTTCCTGTTGATGAGCTTGCATTAAAATCATGAAATGAGATCATATTACAGTTGTAACCTAGACTCACTTTCTCCCACCCCTTTCTCTCATTTAATTTTGTCCCTACATCATTTTGCACATACTCATTTATTCCATTTGCAAATGAAGTTAACAAACGAATAACTCCATAATCAAATAGACATCGATTAAAACAATATTTACTAATGTAACAACATTATATTAAATCAGTAAGTGCAAATAAATGTTGATGGGGACCAGATTATAATGTTTTTGGTATTTTCCCTGGTGCAACAGCTTGTTAACATAACTGAGTTGCTGGATAGTGCATATTCAGGCAAAAATGCTAACATCATACTGGCTGATTATTTCCATTAAGAAAAATAAAACAACTTATTTTCAACAGAAGAGCTCTATCTCTCAAGGTCAAGCCTTCTAGTTGAATCACAGACATGAATGGTAATAATCCAAAAAAGGTTCTGAAATTTTGGCTAGAGGAAAAATGACATTTATAGATTTTTTTCAATCCATTATAGACCAAAAATTACATCTTAAGTTACAATTCACAATCTACTTAAATCATAAGACCATTGAGCATTGCCTCTATTTCCACCAAAATCCAGACATTTTTATAATGGAGGTCAGCAAAGAACACTTTGAATCTTATTATTTTTCAATCAATTTATTTTCTTGTTTTTTCTCTTGATCAATTAATTAGTCAGCCAAAAAATGACCAAGTCATAAAAACCTAGGAAACTGGGGCAGCACCTGTGGCTCAAGGAATAGGGTGCCAGCCCCATATTCCAGAGGTGGTGGTTTCAAACCCAGCCCCGGCCAAAAAAAAAAAAAAAAAAAAACCTAGGAAACTTTGAGAAACTACTACAACCCAGAGGAGTTGTGATATGGAAACTTGGATACAATTCTGGGACAGAATAAAAGACCTTAGGTAAAAATTAAGAAAATGTACATGCAAAAAAAATATGAAATGTAGTTAATAATATAAAAATACTGTTTAACTATTTATGACAATTTTTATGTAAGATATTGACAATGGGAGAAATTAGGAGCAGAATATACAAAACTTTGTGTTCTCTTTGCAAATTTTCTATAAAACGAAATTATTTAAAAATAAACAGTTCTTTACTTAGATATGGAGATGTTTTGAGAAAATTGTCTATTCAGGTATTGTGGAACTGAAATAAATTATGTCACCTGAAAAACCTAAGAAAAGGGATTGTAATAAATCTTTGTCATCCTCTTAAATTTCACTGTCTGCATTCTTTTGAATTCTGCTTCTTTTCAAGTTATGCTGCTGACTCAGAGAAAATATGGCATATGTTTAATTTTTTCCTCTAAATATGGAGAGGATTTGGTAGTAATCCAATCATTCCCTTACTGAAATTGCATTTTGAAAAGTGTTTTGCACATTCGATCTTCCTGAGAGAGACAAGGGGCAGGCTGGGGTCAAGGGAAGCAAATGATTGAGAATAAAGTAACAGCTACATGGAAGTCACCACCTTCATTTGCTCAAAAGGCCTCTAAGAAGCTGAATGAATAAAGAAGTCATTCTGTCTTGTCACTCTCACAATAAACAGGTAAAAACATTCTATTCCAATTTAGAGAAATTGAAATAAATGGGCAACATCATGGCTTCCTTTACTTGTGCAACCTTCCAGTTCCAATACATAATTCTAGATAGCCAATATAATACTTTTAATTATCAAAAGCAGAGTAGCTGGGCAAGTGTTGTTTCAGGCAGCAGCTGTTCCATTTTCCAAACATAACTTACCATGAATCAATATTCTAAAAAAGAAAAAAATCATAAAAGAGCAAAGTAAGATCCCTCTCATCCGCTACCCTAGATTATTATTTATGTTTTCTTCTTAAGAGAAGGAAATCAGATATTTCATGCAAAGTATTAACTCTGCCCCCCCACAAAGCTTAACCTTCCAACAAACAAAAAACTATCTGGGAATACTGCTATGCTAACATATTAACCACAGTATAATCAGACTTAATATTTTGCATGAAATATCTTATTTTATAACAGTGAAATTGCTTTCTCTTTTGCCTTGTGATTTATTTTGAGGTGAAATTTAAGTTTTTGTGTGAGTAGTACTATTATACCTATCTTGAGTGTCTTGCTTGTACTGTATCACATCATACATTTGTTTAATTCTTTTTTTTTTTTTTTTTTTTTAATCTGGGGCTGGGTTTGAACCCACCAACTCTGGTATATGGGGCCAGCACCCTACACCTTTGAGCCACAGGTGCCACCCACTTTGTTTAATTCTTAATAAACTGTTCACTTGTTAATAAATAAATAAAAATAGAAAAACTAAAAAAAAAAGAAGGAAATCAGTCAATATTACTCTAAAATAAAATTTAATTTATAATGACTTTATATTATTTTACTTGCAAGTGTTGTTTAGAATGGGAAGAAAAGTAAGCAAAGGTTATCTCTGATGCCTTTTGACCTTCCTCAGTCAGACAGTTTAATTACAATAATGTCTGTATCCCAAAGGTCCCTAATCTTATTGTTTTATTTTCTGCCTTTTGCCCTCCTTCATTGTTCTACCTCCCAAAACATTCCTGTCAGTAACACCTAATACTGTTCTCTCGCTTTTTTGCCATGGCACTTTCAACTTCAGGATAACATATGAAAACGAGAGAGTGGTTCATAATGTATTTTTGTTTCATACTGCCTTTCAGCTGTGGGGATAGGTTAGACCATATCTCAAGTCTTAAACAATGAATATCATGCAACTTTTAACAAAGATATCTTATTATGTCTAAACCCCATGATTAGCCATCTGAGCAAGAAGTTCCTGATATTTTAATTTATAGCATCCCCAGTTAGGCTATTCAAAATCCAGGTACATTTATTGCTTTGACATTTTAATAAATGAATTATATACATCCCTCATTGCACATATAAAAATTTATTGACCATTTCTTTGCCAACTTAAATGCTATTTTAGGGATCTGTAATCATTTTGTCTAATAATCAGCTAGAGATGCTTATTAAAAATACAGAAACTTTGGACTCACATCTCAGGATTTTTATTAGATTAGTGTAGAGTTATAAGCATCTACATTTTAATAAGCACCCCATGAAATTATGTACCAGATGGTTAATGGAATGTACTTTTGGAAATACCTTTTCCTCTCTGATGTCTTAGCAAACCTAAGGAAAGTGAAAATTCAAAATATTTCCAAGAAGAGTTTCACTTTAGGCCATCATGCAAAGAAACGAAAAAGAAAAGAAAAATATACTTATCCTTCCACTATGAACAAATAAAACAATGGGAGAACTATGTAAACATATTTGTTCAGAGATTTGAACACTGGCAAAGCAGGACTCTGAAATCTGAAACAATGGAAATGTAGTAACTCCTATAACAGACCTGTTTTCTCCTGGGAAGCACTTTTTAGATGATGGACTGAAGGTGAAGAGACCAAAGAAGAACCCACCAAGTTCTGAATCCTGAAGCTCAGAATGTTTGGAGATGTAAATTAAAGTTGGAAAGGCTGAGATGACTGGTCATTGTAGGAAAAGCCCTCCCCCCAAATGACTATTTAACAGAATATTCCCCCCAAAATCTGTACAGATTTTGTTAAATGAAAGGCTATCATTAAAGCCTATAAAGCTATGAAAAACAGGAGTGAATGCCAAGCAACTCACACAATACGGAGAATTAAGTGGGTTCTGCTTCATCCTGCCAGAGTGGAGAATGATTAGTGATCACTGAGGCATTAGTAGAGGTCCTACAGCAGTCTTGCCCGGATAGTGGGGCTAAACCATCCCTGGAGACACTCTTAACTCATGTAAGCAGACAGTTATGACAATCCAAGAACATTTTAAAACAAATCTCCAATAGATCAAACTCCTCCACAAATAATGTGACTGTATAGCATGCAAACCTTTCTTCTGACCTTTCCAGAGAGTATATTCTGCATAAATTTCTTTAATAATGTTTTCTTGCCTTTTAAGTCATGATAATAAATTTCATGTCTGAAACAAAGAAATCAGACAGCATATCTTTAGTAGTTAGCTTTATAGTGCAGCTGTGTCAACTGCTTCTGGTACTTGGAACATGTCATGATTTCTCATACTTTTTAAATTATCAGCACATACTATTCCCTGGCTGAAGAATTTAGAGTCACCCTTCAAAACCTTGTTTAAATATTGACTGCTATTTGGAGATTTTTATTTATTTGTTAGAACTTCCCTCAGTGTCTTTTCACAGCAGTATATTTATGTGGCTCTTACAGTATAGACTTAAGATGCATGAGATCTCATCCTCATGCACAATGAGATTTTTAAGACATACAATGATGTCTTTTGCTTTTTATATTATCTTAGGGACTAACAAAGGGGCTGAAACCCAATATTATCAATAGCAGCAGTAATATTACTAGTAGAAATAACAATACAGTGGAACTCCATAGTGTCCACCTCCCTACATTGACTACCTCTTCAAGTTGACCTAATTTTCAAAGACAAATTTGCACCACATGTATGAATCAGTACAGTGGTCCTAGTTGCTTATGTTGACCATCTCTGTATGTTGATCAGTTTGTTACAGTCCCCTAAGCAGTCAACTTACAGAAGTTTTGTTATAATTATAAATACAATAGTCTATAACTACAAACAGTCTGTGCCACATACACTCTTTCACGTACTTGTCATGTAATATTTAATTTAAACCTTAGAGAAATTATACAAGTTAAATATTCCTATCTCTGATTCATTGAAAAGGAAAGAGAAACAAAAAGACTGATTTTTCAGGAAAAAATTAGAATAAATTAAGAATGTTTAACTTAATACTTAGAACAAGACAAAAGTTAATTTCTAGAGGCAAAGTGGCCCTATCTTTTCAATGGCAACATTTTAAGTAATTCTGACTAATAGTTGGCACTAACCTATCTCTACTTCTTCTTGGCACGCTAACCACATAATGTTCTCTTATCACTTTGTGAAGTAGCACATAATATTTCCTATTTCTGAAGGCTTCCTACTGAGGGCAATGAAAATATTGAGTATCAAAGCATGCCCTCAGAATGAAATATCCCATCACTCTTCCACCCTCATGCAAGAAAAAGTTGAATCTTCTAGCCACGAAAAGAGTGAAATATATACATTTTTACCATATAGAAAAGAAATGCTAGCATTATTTCTAAATCGATAATAATTTATCAGCTTGTTGAAAATCATAAGTTCTACAATAGAATGAAATCATGATATTCATCTAAATTAGCACTCATGTGTGTGGTCAGAGACACATGGAATGTTCGTTAATAAAGTCTACCTGCCTCCCCATTTTTTTTAAATGTAGGAGTATTTGAAGTATGTGTTCTGAGTAAAAAAAGAGATCATTTCTTATGTTTTATGCCCTTGTATTATAAATTACACTATATTGCTATATATTATACATTATAAAGGAAGTTGATACAATTATAAAAGATCAGGTTACAGAGGGAAAAAGTAGCCTATAGAGATCAGTAAAATTGAAGTGTGTCATTGTGGATTACGTATGATTGACTACATTGATTTCAATATTAATGCCACAGGTTAAGTCATATTTTAGAATAATTATTATTGTCCTAATCTTTTTGGCACATCAGCAGAATTTTTGAACACTTTTCAGTTTTTAATGTTATTATCAGTAGATCATACCTACAAAAATTATTTCAGGGCTCTCATTATTAACCAGAATAGTGCTCTCAGAGCCAATAGTTCTCTATTCTGAGAATCTTAACAAAGGTACTATGAGGAGACTCAAAAAGGTCTTTGAGGGAAATATCTAAATGTACAGGGGAGAATGTAAAAAGTGTACCTGAAGGATTTAGAACAGCCCTGATGCTGAGAAAATCAGAAATTAGTTTGGGTTTCTGTTTCTTTATTATTCTTGGTAAAATTTAGATCCTGAGGCCCATATTTCACATTTACCTTTCCCCTCTCCCTTCCCCACACACCTGGTGTGTGCTGAGGCTTCTTGTGCTGGACCTGCAGGGTTACAGTACAGTTCTGTACACCAGGGGAGTCAACTCGATCCCTTCTGGGGCTGCAGCTGCAGGGTTACAGTACAGCTCTGTACACCAGGGGAGTCAACTCGATCCCTTCTGGGGCTGGAGCTGCGGGATTACGGTAGAGCTCTGTACTCCAAGGGAGTCAACTTGATCCCTTCTCGGGCTGGAGCTGCAGGTTACAGTAGGGCTCTGTACTCCATGGGAGTCAACTGGATCCCTTCTTGGGCTGGAACTGCGGGATTACGGTAGAGCTCTGTACTCTAAGGGAGTCAACTGGATCCCTTCTCCGACTGGAGCTGCAGGTTATGGTAGGGCTCTGTATACCAGGGGAGTCAACTCGATCCCTCCTGGCACTGGAGCTGCAGGGTTATGGTAAGCTCTATACACCAGAGGGAAGGATTCAATCCCTTCTCTCCAGTCACCTGTACAGTACTCATGATTTTCTTTAAATCCCCATGCCATTTATTTTAAATGGTATTGATTTACAGTAGCAAAAGCCGTTGTGTGTGTTTCCTGCATTATTTGGGTGTCTCTCTCCAATAATGCCTGAATTCTTAGAGAACACAGACCACAACCTTTTATTTCTTGAATACTTACCCGATAGCCTGAAAGGAAGTGAAAATCTGATGTCTATTAAATGTTAAATCATGAAACAAATACATTTTATTATAGAATGCAGAATATTTTCAATACAAAAATGTCTTAAAAGTTTTTTTTTTTTTTAAAGAGACAGAGTCTCACTTTATCACACTCAGTAGAGCACTGTGGCTTCACAGCTCACAGGAACCTCCAACTCCTGGGCTTAGGCAATTCTCTTGCCTCAACCTCCCAAGTAGCTGGGACTACAGGCGTTGGCCATAGTGCCTGGCTAGTTTTTGGTACAGTTTGTCCAGGGCTGGATTTGAACCCACCAGCCTCGGTATATGGGGCCAGCATCCTACCTACCCAGCCACAGGCACTGCCCACCTGTCTTAAAAGTTTTAAGACCAAGACCAAATAATAAAAGCAAGCCACTTGAAACAGTTGAAATTTTTTAATTCTAGTTTTCATCTTATTCTTTCTTTTTAAATTCTTCTTGTTTGTTTCTTTCATTTCTGTTTAGCTTTATTTTAGTTTCAGCTATTCTAGGTAGCCTATTCTACTGCACTTATTAATGAAGTTATTAGAACTGAAAATAGTTGACTACACTAAATTGGATTGAGTGAGCTCTATTAAGGTAGATCATAATTTAACTTTCACACTCATGAACACACAGTTTGCTAGAAATTATTTTTTACTTCTCCTTTAATATTCATTGTTTCTTGAGTTCAGCAAAGAAGAATCACTGGATGTGTAGATGTTTAAATATTCAGTGACTTATACAAGTTAATGAAGGGAGGGAGATGAGAAAGAAAAGAAAGATGCTTGGATGTCAATTTGAAAATGACATAATAGAGATGCAGATTTGTTAGAGTGGGGATATCTGAGCAAATTATTTTATCATCAAACAATAATAAGAAAGGGAATTTAAACTTTTTGCACTGAAATAATATCATCTACCTATTTCAGATGCTAACTTAGAATGTAATACCCACACTTGATCACATCTTAGGCCACAAAACATGGCTCAAAAATTCAAATGGATATAAATAATACCTATTTATTTAAAATTTTAATCACAAATTTTATGAATGCTAATTGTGTCATATTACAAAAATGGAGCTTTTTATAAAAATGGAGTAGAATTTGCTGAAAATTTATAATTTATTGGATCCACTTGTTAGAGAATTTGTCTAGAAAACTTTAAAACACACATCAGAAATCTAATTCTTCAGACTATATGGAAACCACATTGGAGTGTTTTCTTAAATAATCTTAAAGCATTTGATTTAGGCTGTGCACACTGTATCATGCCTATATGCCCGTGGGAGGCCAAGGCAGGAGGAATGTTTGAGGCCAGAAATTTCAGATAAGCCTGGTGACATAGTGAGATCTTACCTCTATAAAACATAAAAACTAATTAGACAGGCATGATGGTGCATAACTATCTTCCCAGCTAATTGTGAGGTTCGGGTAGGAGGAGGCTGAGGCTCCCCTTGCCTAAGGTTGCAGTGAGCTATAATTCAGACACTGCACTCTAGCCTGGGCAACAGAGCATGTGAACCTGTCTATAAAAATAAATAAATCGATAAAGCAGCCAATTCAATATTTTTCTTAAGTCATACTGAAATATTAGGGGCTTTCTTTTCTTGAACATAAATATACAAAAGACTGACAACTTATGTTTTTATTAGTTCAGAGAGTAGAACTTATATTACTGAATACTAAAATGTGACAAATAAGTAACCAAAACAAAATGTGGTAGATATTCACGTTTGACAGAGGAATAAATGAAGCTTATAGAGTTCAAGTTACAATGCTTGTACATAATGAGATTGGGAATTCACCTATATCTATACATCACCAAATTTCAGGCTTTCTGCTACACTTAGTAATTAGCCAGTAAAAAAACCATGAATAGGACATAATTATTCTAGTTCATTTACAGACCATGTGGATCCTTGATTCAGTTAAGTTTTTAAGCAAGCTTTGATTCTGTTCAATGGTCCGGGTGCTATTTAGTGTAAAAATATAATTAATTCAGGTTCTGCTCTCCAGGCTCACCCTCCAGCAGGAGAAACAGACTCATGACAGGGATCTGGTACAAGAGTGAACAGAGAGTAAAAGTGTAGTGTTAGTTGGGAGAAGTAAGAGATTATCAAAACCTATTGCAACTGTAGACTAGAAAATGTTAACAGGCCAAATGTCTTTAAAGAATTAAATAGGACTAGTCAATATGCACAAATCCTGAAATGAGAAGGAGAGCATAAAGATATCCTCTAGTGTACACTCCAAGCACAGAGAAATCAAGAACACAAAGAAGACTATGTTGGTAGGCGAGAGTTTGAACAGCATCTGTCCCAGAACAACAGCCAAATTCCACCTGGGAAGGTCAATGGTATGTAGTATTTCCTCCAGTCAATATTACACAAAATTTTGGACATCTGCATAAAAATAGACAAAATATTCAGAAATTTAAAAAGTGATATTTTAGCATCAAAGGAAGTGCTAAGTCCAGGCTAATTAGAGAAATTTCTCAACTGTGAAATTGTCATCCTTTATCCAAAATATAGTAGCCTTTAGAACTGTAAATGGCTACCCAGCACTGCCCAAAAGATGAATGACCTTAACAAAACCCAGTTGTTCCATTCTTCCCTAACTTTGGTTCTATCCAAATAATGCCTGAATAGCTTAGAGGCAAGAAGAGATTTAAATAGTGGAAAGAAAGCATGTCATCAATGTAAGCTAGGTCTGAAGATAGGGAGTTATTCAGTGATTATGCAACAAAAATAGACCAGTGAGGCTGCTTTAAACATTTATAATATGTAGTGTTTTATAATCCCTTGAAGGTTAGTGGATATAGTTTTTTCATAGAAAAAGACACCTGAATGTAATTTTCTCCTCTCTAGTAAAAAGCATTTCCAGCTATTTCTAGACCTCAATTAACATGGAAAGAAAAGGCCCCCTCCTTCTCTTCCATTTAATGAGACATTTCCCTCCTGGTAATAATGAGACACACGTAGTTGACCTATACAGAAACGTGATTCATAATACTTCCTTGAAAGGGTTTTAGAGGCTCACAGAGTTGTACTAATTTGCACAATTTCAGCATCCCACATGGTGCAAGCCTTGTGGTCAGAAGACCAGAGTCTAGTAGGCATTCAGACAACTTCTCAGCAAAGATATCTTCTGTAGGCTCGGCGCCCGTGGCTCAAGGGGCTAAGGTGCCAGCCACATACACCTGAGCTGGCGGGTTCGAATCCAGCCCGGGCCCGCCAAACAACAATGACGGCTGCAACCAAAAAATGGCCGGGCATTGTGGCGGGCGCCGGTAGTCCCAGCTACTTGGGAGGCAGAGGCAGGAGACTCACTTGAGCCCAGGAATTGGAGGTTGCTGCGAGCTGTGATGCCACAGCACTCTACCCAGGGTGACAGCTTGAGGCTCTGTCTCAAAAGAAAAAAAAAAAAAGATATCTTCTGTGGAGTATGAGGAATAGCAAACTCTTGAAAACTGCTGTTCAACCACAGCTTTTCCAAAAATATAACAAATTATCCACTTTTTTCATTCCTTTCCAAACCATGATTGCAGGGCACCAATTTCTGGTACCATACAGTAGGCACCATGAGAGGTATAAAGAGGAGAAAAGAGAGAATGAGACAGGAGACGTGGAACACTAAACACCAGGTCATCTCCACCAGCTGCACAGAGATTTAGCGTAAAGAACTCTCCTTCATCATAATAAAAGGATAATGCTATTAAATATAAAGCTGAGGGACCTAAATGAAATAGAAATGTCATCAATTTTGTGTTATACATAAGGATAGGGGATCATGAGGTTGATAAAATTTGACATCACAGATGAGTTTTGTTATTCTGTGTGAGTTGTTATCCCTCTCTAAAGTTCATTCTTCTTACTGCAATAACGAAGACAAAAGAATTTCCAAGGTACTGTCCACTTTTCAAAGGAATGTTATCGATTGGTGATGATATTTAGGGACCAGAGGGTCAAGGGATCTAAATCATGCACCTTTTGTAATGAATAACACTAAACTGTATATATTTATGTTTTTAACAAGAAAAAAAATGTGATAAATTGGGATGTGTTAATATTTTACTGTTATACTTATTACAAAGTATTTTGTTTTAATTTTTAGTGGAGGCAATCTATGATTTTCACAAATTCTGAAAATGTATCAGTGTATATCCTAGATCTGACTCCAATAGGGGATTTTTCTGCCATTAAGTTTGGTGGTACCTCACTTATTGTGCATAATACAAGAGTACATTTCAAAAGTACTAAGAGCATAGTTGAAAATTTACCGTAATAAATAAGTGAGATGATAGCTATGTTAATCAGTTTAATTTAAGCATCCACTTTGTATAACAAATCAGCACATTGTACCCCATAAATGTATATAGTTATGACTAAAGAACAAATTATTTACACTCGGAGACAAATGAGATAGGCGAGGGTCCTTGGTTACGTAGGCAAGTAAGTGGCTGGTGGTTGTGACTGTAACACTGTGGAGACCACAGTAAATCTCTCCACTGTGAATGTGATCCATATTTGAGTATTCTATCTTACTAATTTTAGTAGGATGCTAATAAATCCATATTTGAACGCTGTAGAGCATGCTTTTTTTGTACTTTCAGAATGCCTTTATATGCTCTTAATTAAATTAGTTTGCATTTTTAAATCTTGCAAAATTTCCTTCTCAGTCACTCTAGCTATGTTAACTAGTCACTAACAACTATAGAACTTTCTAGTAGTTTCAGCAGGCAGGAATATGTTTTGCTATTAATTTTGGTTGTTAAGGTCTTTCCTGCAGGCATGCCAGCACAATATCAGAGTTTCCTTTCTTTATCCCTGATGAACATGTCATCAAAAGGAATATGTTTTTAATGTATTATAGTTGAGAAAGTCTGATATTCTTTTCCTTGGTACCTTGTATTGTTTAAATAAATAAGTTGATAGTAACTGCATAAAATCACAGAACACTAAGATTCTAAGTGTCTTAAAGATCAAATACCTTATGAGAACTTAAACTTTTCCTGCAGAAATCTTTTAATTGGCCATTTAATTTATATTTTGAAAGTTTTGCAAACAAATCTGTATGTTTCAACAATGAAACACATTAAATCATGTTTAATTTTGTATCTACAAAATTTTTGCTTCATAACTTAAACCATTTGTCTTTTTGTTATTCTAAAAAAATCTATTTAATGGTGACTTTTTAATTTTTGTAAGGTAGACATCAAGATTTTTTAAACTTTGTCAGAGGCATAACCTGCAAATATTTTCTCCCATTCTGAGGGCTGTCTGCTTGCTGTACTTACTGTGTTCTTGGCCGTGCAGAAGCATTTTAGTTTCATCAGGTCCCAGTAGTGTGTTTTTGATACTGCTTCAACTGCCTAGGGGGTCCTCCTCATAAAGTATTCACCCAGGCCAATTCTTTCAAGAGTTTTCCCTGTACTTTCTTCTAGTATTTTTTATAGTTTCATGTCTTAATAACCAGAATCCACAGAGAACTCAAACATATTAGCAAGAAAAGAACAAGTGATGCCATCTCAGGATGGGAAAAGGATCTGAAGAGAAACTCCTCTAAAGAAGACAGGTGTGTGGCCTTCAGACACATGAAAAAATGCTCCCTATCCTTAATCTTCAGAGAAATGCAAATCAAAACTACCTTGAGATTCATCTAACTCCAGTAAGATTAGCTCACATAACAAAATCCCAAAACCAGAGATGGCATGGATGTGGAGAAAAGGGAACACTTCTACACTGCTGGTGGGATGCACAGTAATACGTTCCTTTTGGAAAGACATTTGGAGAATACTCAGAGATCTAAAAATAGACCTGTCATTTGATCCTATAATTCCTTTACTTGGTATATACCCAGAAGACCCAAAATCACATTATAACAAAGATATCTGTACCAGATTGTTTATTGAAGCCCAATTCATAATTGCTAAGAAATGGAAGAAGCCCAAGTGCCCATCAACCCACAAATGTATTAATAAATTGTGGTACGAGGGAGGAGCCAAGATGGCGGTCTGTAGCCAGCTTTCTGCAGACACTCCTGTCCAGAAGGAGAGTTAAAGGACAGAAATTAAGCGAGAAAGCCAACGGTTTGGAGCTGAGTCAAGAGATAAGGTCGAGGAATGCACATCAACCCTATTGGAGCGACCTGCGACCCCAAGGATACAAATAAAAGGTACAGAGCACATCACCAGGTGGACGGGAGTCCCCTCCCCGAAGAGAACAGCTCGCAGTATACACCATACCTCCATACAAACAAGTGAGCAGAGTTCGGCTGTTCTCCCACTGTACCCCACGGGAGAGACCCTCTAAAAACCGGACCTCCTTCCCCTGTGCCGCAGCACCCTCCTGCCAGGCATAAAGCGGTATAAAACTGTATATATTCTCCACCTGCAAGTTGGAACTCCTGGCACTCCCCTCC
>CAUYON010070023.1:0-10029 GCA_963573935.1 Arctocebus calabarensis | reverse complement strand
GGCGCCAGCTACGTACACCTGAGCTGGCGGGTTCGAATCCAGCCTGGGCCCACCAAACAACAATGACGGCTGCAACCAAACGGCCAGGCATTGTGGCAGGCGCCTGCAGTCCCAGCTACTTGGGAGGTAGAGGCAGGATACTCACTTGAGCCCAGGAATTGGAGGTTGCTGTGAGCTGTGATGCCACGGCACTCTATCCAGGGTGACAGCTTGAGGCTCTGTCTCGAAAAAAAAAAAAAAATTTTTAAAAATCATAACTGTATAAAATTAACTTTAGTATATACTATACTACTGTAATAATTTCTTAGCCACCGTTGCTACTGTGGTGTGTGTAAGTGTTGTAAGTATCTGCTTAAAACCCTCTGCGAAGTTAATCGTCACGATGTAAGCAGTTCATCTCTCCAGTAAATTGCACATTGCAATACAAAAAGTGATCTGTCACAGTTCTCCATATTTTTCATTGTGTTTTTAGTACAATATCATAAGCATTGAATAACACCATGGGACCCACATGAAGTGCCACTAGCAATGCTGGAAATGATCCTACAAAGCAGAAAAACATTATGACATTATAAGAAAAAGTTGAACTAGTTGATATGTACTGAAGACTGAGGTCTGCAGCTGTAGCTGCCACCATTCCACCATTTCAGACAGATGATTCATTTTATTAACAGATGTTATCAACTTATAGTATTGATAAATATAGTATAGTACTGTAACTATTTTCTCTTCCTGATGATTTTCTAAACCTTTTTTTTCTGGGTTATTTTATTCTAAGAATACAGTAAATAATATACATTACATACAAAATATGTATTAACCCACTGTTTATGTTATCAGTAAGACTTCTGGTCAAAAGTAGGCTATTAATTATTATTATTATTATTTTTTGGAGACAGAGTCTCACTTTATCATCCTTGGTAGAGTGCCATGACATTATACATAGCTCATAGCAACCTCAAACTCTTGGACTCAAGCAATCCTCTTACCTCACCCTGAGTAGTTGGAGTGCAGGCGCCCACCACAACACAGAGCTATATATTTCTTTTTTAGAGACGAGGGTCTCACTTTTTTTTCTTTGAAATTAAGTCTCACTGTTGTCCAGTCTAGAGTACTGTGGCATCAACCTAGCTCACGCAAACTCCTGGGTTCAAGCAATCCTACTGCTTCATCCTGCTAAGTAGCTGGGACTATATGTGTTTGCCATGACATCTAGCTAATTTTTCTATCTTTTTAGTAGAGACAGGTCTTGCTCTTGCTCAGGCTAGTCTTGAACTCCTGAGCTCAAAGGATCCTCCAGCTTCACCCTCCCAGAGTGCTAGGATTAGACATCCTGCAATTTTTTTTTTAAACATTTCTTTTCAGTTTTTGCCCAGGGCTGGGTTTGAACCCGCCACCTCCAGCATATGGGGCTGGCGACCTATTCGTTTGAGCCACAGGCGCCACCCCAACATCCTGCACTTTTAATATGTTTTCAGATGATACTAATGCTGCTAATTTGAGGACTATGTTTTGAAGAGCGAGACTCTAGAATAAACTGTTGCCACTTTCCACCTCACTTTTTCTAAGCTTACTCCATTCCAAACACATTGGCATTTGCCTATCTCGGGGCCTTTGGCTCGGCTTTTCTGTCTGCTTAGACTGCCATTCTGAGAATCTGCATAGTTTACTTCATTACTTTGTTGAGGTAGCTACTCAAATGTGACTTATCAGCAAGCCTTCTCAGATCATCCAATGTAAATTGGTAGTCTCTAGTTTGGCATACCCTACCTTCATTCCTTTGCTTTATTTTTCTCTTTGGCTGTTATAACCATCTGACATATAGTAATTCCCCCCCTTATGGTTTCACTTTCCATGGTTTCAGTTACCTCTGGTCAGCCATGGTCCAAAAACATTCAACAAAATATTCCAGATATAAGCAATTCAAGTTTTAAGTTGTGTGCCACTCTGAGTAGCATGATGACATTTTGCACCGTGCTGCTCCTTCCTACCTAGGATGTATATTATCTCTTTGTCCAGCATGTCCATGCTGTATATGTTACTCTACTTGCCAGTTAATCACTTAGTAGCTGTCTTCGTTATCAGATCTACTGTCACAGGCTTGGTGCCTGTAGCTCAGCGGCTAGGGTACCAGCCACATGCACTGGAGCTGACGGGTTTAAATCTAGTCCGGGCCTGCCAAGCAACAACAACTGCAGCCAAAAAAATAGCTGGACGTTGAGGTGGGTGCCTGTGGTCCCAGCTACTTGGGAGGCTGAGGCAAGAGAATCACCTAAGCCCAAGAGTTTGAGATTGCTGTGAGCTGTGATGCCACAGCACTCTGCTGAGGGTGACATAGTGAGACTCTGTCGCAAGAAAAAAAAAAAAAGATCTATTCTCACCAGGCTTGTGTTCAAATAACCCTTTTCTTACTTTTTTTTTTTTTTTGAGACAGAGCCTCAAGCTGTCGCCCTGGGTAGAGTGCTATGGCATCACAGCTCACAGCAACCTCCAACTCCCGGGCTCAAGCGATTCTCTTGCCTCCACCTCCCAAGTAACTGGGACTACAGGTGCCCGCCATGATGCCTGGCCATTTTTTTTTTTTTTTGGTTGCAGCTGTCATTGTTGTTTGGCGGGCCTGGGCTGGATTCGAACCCGCCAGCTCAGGTGTACGTGGCTGGCACCTTAGCCCATTGAGTCACAGGCACCGAGCCAACCCTTATCTTACTTAATAATGGCTCCACAGGGCAAGAGTGGAGATGCTGGAATGTTGTTATAATTGTTCTATTCTATTTTTTTATTAGTTATGATTGTTAATTTCTTACTGTACTTAATTTGTAAATTAAGCTTTATTATAAATATGTGGGTATAGGAAACAGTACAAGAGACAAACTGGGGGCATATTATCAAGCTGGTGTATTAACCAACCCTTCTTCTTATAGTAGACAAAAATAAATGAAGTCCATTATTATTATCCCTGTTTTATAGATGAAGAAATCATGGCACAGAGAGAATTAAGTTAAGTAGTCCAACATCAGAGTGGTGAAGCCAGGATTCAAATCCAGGCAGCCTGGCTCCAGAATCTTTAGTCTACGTACCTCTCCTAAGCAACCTAACTGATACTAGACTACTTCCAACAAGTATATGGGGGTTTTTTGGTAATGCAAAAGTGGTCTTTGGTCATTTACAGGTTTCAGTAGGTAACTGCACTGTACATACATTGTAACAATGTTGGAGTGGTACATATATTTTTTCCCATTACTGCACATTTTGAAAACAAGATTGTCTAGACGCTAAAAAAGTGTTCCCTAAAATAGATCAGGTTAAATCCCAGAGGCTCCGTCACCTAGGCTGGAGAATACAACATGATCATAATTCATTGTAATCACCAAACCCCTAGGCTCAAGCAATCCTCCCACTTCAGCTTTCCAAGTTGCAGAGATTATAGGCATGCACCATCACACTCAGATAATGTTTATTATTTTTGCAGAGAAAGAGTTCAAATCCAGCCCAGGCTCACCAAACCACAATGTTGGCTGCAGCCAAAAAATGGCCGGGCATTGTGGCGGGCGCCTGTAATCCCAGCTGCTTGGGAGGTGGAGGCAGGAGACTCGCTTGAGCCCAGGAATTGGAGGTTGCTGTGAGCTGTGAAGCCATAGCACTCTATCCAGGGTGATAGCTTGAGGCTCTGTCTCAAAAAAAAAAAAAAAAAAAGATCTAAAATAATATTTCCCCAAAGAGCAACCATGTATATTAAGACTGTTTATTGAAGAATCCAGGGAAGGCAGTTAATGAGTATACCCTTTGTATCATACAACCCATGTAATACAAAGAAGAAAAGAGGCTCGGCGCCTGTGGCTCAATGGGCTAAGGCACCAGCCACATACACCTGAGCCGGTGGGTTTGAATCCAGCCCCAGGGCCCGCCAAACAACAATGACGGCTGCAACCAAAAAATGACCGGGCGTTGTGGCGGGAGCCTGTACTCCTAGCTACATGGGAGGCAGAGGCAAGAGATTAGCTCAAGCCCAGGAATTGGAGGTTGCTGTGAGCTGTAATGCCACAGCACTCTATCCAGGGTGACAGCTTGGCTCTGTCTCAAAAAAAAAAAAAAAAAAAAAAAGAAGAAAAGAGACAATTTTTTTGCTCTCAAAAAGCTTCATGGTATAGTGGAACAGAAATGACAAAGTAGTAAGGTTGTTTGGAAGTGCTAAGTACAGTGGCATCAATGGAGTCTTACCTCTAAGTTGTGCAGGAAGATGTCTGATGGACAGTACCTCTTGCACAACATACTGATTCACCCCTCCACTTTTCAGCAACTCATCTGGGGATAAGGGCAGATGGAACTCATAAAGTTGGGGAGACATACTTCTTCCAGTGGCTCAGAGGGCTAGAAACCAAACAGTGAAAAGGTCAGGGTTTATATATCCAAGACCTGTCTTTTTATCTGTTACTATTATTTTTCTTACTTTCAATACATAACGATTTTGTCTTACAGCAAGTGGTTAACATTATCCTAGAGGATTCGAGATCAAGCCTGGACTAGAATCCAATTCTAGTAGTGACTCTGCCACTTGGTCATGTCACTTAACTCCCTGGGCCTTATAAATAAAACAGGGTTATTAGGCTCAGCGCCCGTAGCACAGTGGTTACTGCGCCAGCCACATACACCGAATTTAGTGGGTTCAAACCTGGTCCATGCCAGCTAAGCAACAATGACAACTGCAACAGGCTCGGCGCCTGTGGCTCAGCGGGCTAAGGCGCCAGCCACGTACACCTGAGCTGGCGGGTTCGAATCCAGCCCAGGCCCGCCAAACAACAATGATGGCTGCAATCAAAAAAAAAAAATGGCTGGGCGTTGTGGCGGGCGCCTGTGGTCCCGCTACTTGGGAGGCGGAGGCAAGAGACTCGCCTGAGCCCAGGAATTGGAGGTTGCTGTGAGCTGTGATGCCAGAGCACTCTATCCAGGGTGACAGCTTGAGGCTCTGTCTCAAAAATAAATAAATAAATAAATAACAACTGCAACAGAAAAATAGGCAGGTGTTGTGGCAGGCGCCTGTAGTCCCAGCTACTTGGGAGGCTGAGGCAAGGGAATCCCTTAAGAGTTTGGGGTTGCTGTGAGCTGTGACACCACAGCACTCTACCCAGGGCGACATAGTGAGACTCTGTCTCAAAACAACAACACAACAAAAACAGGGTTACTAATCTCTGATTACTTCATAAAGTTGCTCTGATGATCAAATGAACAAGCGATATGAAGGCGTAAAGAGCTGTAAACTGGCATAATGAAGTAGAAAGTTAGCATTATTGCGTCCATTTTTGCGTGCAAATCACCTTCATGGTCTGGTCTCACCTGAGCCAGAACAGTGCCCCAAGGAAGGGCTACTGGGTTTTCTGCACTAGGCAGGGAGGGAAGAGCATTAACAATGATTATTTGTTTGGTGGCAGTTTCCATTAAGATTTTCGAAAACATCATATACTACCTAAATCTCCTAATCTCAAACCTGTGAAGCACATTATAATACAACCTAATGTACAGATGAAGTAAAAAGAGTTAAAGCTAAAAAGAGTTAAGCGATTTGCTTAACATGTTCCGTTGAGGATCTGTCAGATTTAACGTTCGTACAACATCGTGGCCCACAGATAACTACTAGACCTCCCTCCCTCTTGCACACTGCCTAATACTGAAGTATACTGCCCTCTACCCCATTTGTACAGCCTCTCGCGACCTCTTTCTTATTAATACCACATCTTACCCGGGGACCTCACCAGCCGCTGCTCAGTTTCTGGGAGTCGGGCAGAAATGGAAGGGAAAAACACGAGTGCACAATACGCACCAATCAGCGAGGCAGTTTTCAAGTTGATGGAGAAACCGACCAATCCCCGGCAGGCGGAGGCAAAGTCCCGCCTCTGAGCCAGGCGCAAGGCGGGCAAAGCCAAAAATACAGAGTTCAAATCTCAACGGCCGCAACGGGACCAATTGCGACGCTCGCTGGAGAGGCCGACCAGTCACAGCACAGAAGCCTCGGACTGCACCACCGGAGGGGTGGAGCAAGGTGTAGGTTCTGTCCCACCTTCCCAACTGCGCTCGTTGGCCGCTAAGGTTTTTCCCTATGAGGTTTTCCCCATATTGCAGTCGTCTGGGAGGTGGTCTTAGAAGTGCCCGAGATACAGTGTTCCTAGCTGGGCCGTGGGTAGTGCCCCTGCAATAATGAACCACTCAAGTATTCTCAAGACGGCTTGCAATCCAAGCTGGGAGTTAGAAAGCATGGGTTCTGGCTCGGCGCCGGTGGCTCAACGGGCTAAGGCGCCAGCCACGTACACCTGAGCTGCTGGGTTCGAATCCGGCCCGGGCCCGCCAAATAATGACGGCTGCAACCAAAAAATGGCCGGGCGTTGTGGCGGGCGCCTGCATCTGAGGCGGATGCAGAAGACTCGCTTGAGCCCAGGAATTGGAGGTTGCTGTGAGCTGTGATGCCACAGCACTCTATCCAGGGTGACAGCTTGAGGCTGTGTCTCAAAAAAAAAAAAAAAAGCATGGGTTCAAATCCGGGTTTCGCCATTTCCTCCGCTCAGTGATGTCCAGCAAGTCCCTTCACTCACTGGGCCTCAGATGTCCTTCCCTGTAGTAAAATGGAGGTAATAAAAACAGCAACAGCCCAAGACTGTTGTAAGGCACAGAGAAAGGGGTTGGTCTTCGAATACTCCGAAGTTCCATGTTCCAGGTTTGGGAGCATCATTTCCCTCACGGTTGAGGGGCCCCAAAGGAAACAGAGTGAATTTTCTTGAAATTAGTTTTGAGGCGTTTATTACGGCGACGAGGCGCAGAACTAACCCCTCAGGGAGCTCCAAAATCTCCAATGGGCAGTCCGGAAGCTCTTAAGCGGTGCTAGTCATCCAGACTTCCAGCGGCCGGAACCCGGAGGGCGGGGCTTCGGGAAGCTGGGGAAGGAGGAGTCTAGGCAGGCCCTGCTCCCAAAGGCACCTGGGTAAAGCTCAAGATGGCCGCCTCCACTTTCTTACCCCTGTGAGGCCATCGGGGACTGGCCCCGCTGTCATTTCCCTGAAGGCCACGTCTGATCTGTGTACTTGGGCTTATTTGCTGTACTTCTGAGGGAACTATACTAACGCAATGGCAAGGAGCCTCTCTTGGGGGGCAGTTAGGAGCTTGTGGAGCTGGGTACCCTTGGCGTGCAGAAGCTTCTCTCTGGGTAAGTGGCCGATGTAGACGCCCCTCGAACTGCTTCTTAGTAGGCAGCTCAGATTAATTCACTCTCTTCATTCGTAGGTATTCCTGGATTATCCCGTGTAAGGCTCACCCTCCCGCCCCCAAAAGTGGTTGACCGTTGGAACGAGAAAAGAGCCATGTTTGGGGTGTATGACAACATCGGGATCTTGGGTAAGACTTGACTCTTAGGTGGTACACAATTTCAGAATGGCAATTATGCAGTAATGACTATCTTCTTTACCAGTATAGAAGATGTGCTGTGTTCAACAGTGAGAGCAAACGTTTTATGTAGCTGTTTATATTGTTCAGTACTGTTTTGACCACTCATAATAACATTTTCACATAACAGGTAAGGAAACTGAGAAAGAGAGGTTAAGTAATTTTTCCAAAGCTAGAAAGTGGCAGTGTCAGAATTTGAACCCCAGGCAGTCTGGCTGCAAAGTCAGTGTTCTTGACACTGTGCTGTCTTTTCTATAGGTGCTGTCAGGAAGATTTAACTGTAGGTTAAAGGCTTAGTTGGTCTAGGCCAGGTTCTCTTGTCTTGGAACTAATATGTTCTCTCATGCAGGAAACTTTGAAAAGCACCCCAAAGAACTGATCAGGGGCCCCAGATGGCTTCAAGGTTGGAAAGGAAATGAACTGCAGCGTTGTATTCGAAAGAAGAAAATGGTTGGAAATAGAATGTTCTGGGATGACCTGCACAACCTTAATAAACGCATCAGATATCTCTACAAACACTTTAACAGACATGGGAAGTACCGGTAGAGAGAGCTGAAAACTGTGAAAGAGGCCCAGCCATTTCCCTGGAGAAGTGGAACAGTACTTTTCCCTATGAGGAAAGGGCTTTGTATGTGCTTTGTAATAAAATGCGGTTTCTTTGGAATTTGGTATCTACACACTTTATTTTGCTTAGATGCTGCTTCTACTTATTCATATAGACTATGAAGTTCAACTCATCCCTGAGTCTTAGGGTCTTTAGTTAAGGCTTTGAGCCAGTTGCTCTTTGCAGTCTAGCAATACATATGACTTTTTTTTTTTTTTTTTTTTGGAGACGGAGCCTCAAGCTGTCACTCTGGATAGAGTGCTGTGGCATCACAGCTCACAGCAACCTCTAATTCCTGGGCTCAAGCGAGTCTCCTGCCTCTGCATCCCAAGTAGCTGGGACTACAGGCGCCCGCCACAACGCTCAGCTATTTTTTTTTTGGTTACAGCCGTTATTTGGCGGGCCGGGCTGGATTCGAACCCGCCAGCTCAGGTGTACATGGCTGGTGCCTTAGCCAGTGGAGCCACAGGCGCCAAGCCGACTATTTTTTTTTTGAGACAGAGTCTCACCCCATCGTCCTGGGTAGAGTGTGGTGGCATCATAGCTGACAGCAACCTCAAACTCTTGGGCTCAATCTATGGATCATCTTGCCTCAGCCTCCCAAGTAGCTGGGACTATAGGCACCTGCTACTATGACTGGCTAGTTCTTATTTTTCCTTCTTTCTTTTTTTTTTGAACAGAGTCTCAAGCTGTCATTCTGGGTAGAGTGCCATTGCATTGTAGCTCACAGCAACCTCTAACGCTTAGGCTCAAGTAATCCTCTTGCCTCTGTTTTTCTATTTTTTTTTTTTAAGTAGATGGGGTTTCACTTTTGCTCAGGCTGGTCTCAACCTAGTGAGCTCAAGCAATCCACCCGCCTCACCCTCCCAGAGTGCTAGGATAGCTAGTTTTTCTAATTTTAGTTGCGATAGAGTCTCTCTCTCTTGCTCAGGCTGGTCTGGAACTCCTGAGATCAGGTGAGCCACCCGCCTTGGCCTCCCAGAGTGTTAGGGTTACAGGCATGAGCTACACACCCACTCCATGGCCTTTAAAAAAAGAAAAGTTAGCAGAGGGCGGTGCCCATGGCTCAGTGGGTGAGGCACTGACCCTAGCCAAAATGCAACAAAAAAATAGCCAGGCATTGTGGCGGGCACTTTAGTCCCAGCTACTAGGGAGGCTGAGGCATGAGAATCACCTTCACCCAGGAGTTGGAAGTTGCTGTGCGCTGTGACACCACGGCACTCTACCAAGGATAATACAGTGAGACTTGGTCTCTATAAAAAAAAAAAAAGACAGTTGATGGAGTAAGGTGTCTCATGCCTATAATCCCAGCACTCTGGGAGGCAAAAGCGGCTGGATTGCCTGACCTCATGAGTTCGAGTCCAGCCTGGAGAAGAGTGAGACTCTGTCTCTAAAAAAAAATTAGCCAGGTGTTGTGGGCACCTGTAGTCTCACCTACTCAGGAGGTTGAGGAAAAAGAATCACTTGAGCCGAAGAGCATGAGGTTGCTGTGAACTATGATGCCACAGCATTATACCCAGGGTTACAAAGTGAGATGCTTATCTCAAAAAAACCCAAAAAATGTTAGTGAGAATACTTTATTGGCACTTTGTAACTCTGACACTTCATGCATTTTTAGTGGTTTTTTTATTTTTTTATTTTTTTTGAGACAGAGCCTCAAGCTGTCACCCTGGATAGAGTGCTATGGCTTCACAGCTCACAGCAACCTCCAATTCCTGGGCTCAAGTGAGTCTCCTGCCTCGGCCTCCCAAGTAGCTGGAACTACAGGCGCTCGCCACAATGCCCAGCCATTTTTTGGTGGCAGCTGTCACTGTTTGGTGGGCCTGGGGTAGATTCAAACCCGCCAGCTCCAGGTGTACGTGGCTGGCGCCTTAGCCAGTTGAGCCACACGCACTGCTCCATAGTAGTCATTTTTATTTTTATTTATTTATTTATTTTTGAGACAGAGCTTCAAGCTGTCGCCCCCTGGGTAGAGTGCTGTGGCATCACAGCTCACAGCA
>CAUYON010070018.1:0-34696 GCA_963573935.1 Arctocebus calabarensis | reverse complement strand
ATACTATGCAGCCTTAAAGAAAGATGGAGACTTTACCTCTTTCATGTTTACATGGATGGAGCTGGAACATATTCTTAGCAAAGTATCTCAAGAATGGAAGAAAAAGTATCCAATGTACTCAGCCCTACTATGAAGCTAATTTGTAGGTTTCATATGAAGGCTATAACCCAACTATAGCACAAGAATATGGGGAAAGGGGCAAGGGAGGGGGAGGGAATGTTGGCGTGGAGGGAGGGTAATTGGTGGGGCCACACCTTTGGTGCTTCTTAGAAGGGTACAGGGGAAACTTACTAAATGCAGAATATAAATGTCTTCATACAATAACTAAGAAAATGCCATGAAGGGTATGTTAAACAGTTTGTGAAAACATTTCAGATTGTATATGAAGTCAGCACATTGTACCCCTTGATTGCACTAATGTACACAGCTATGATTTAATTAAAAAAAAAAAAACAGGCTCTTTGAACAGAAAGAAGGTACATGGTATTGATGGCAGAGATTGAGTGATGTTTCCATAGGCCAAGGACCCATCAGAAGCTAGAAAAGAGGCTTGGGACAGAGTCTCCCTCACAGCCTCAGAGGGAACCCACCCCCAAGACACCTTGAATTTGGACGTTCAGGCTCCAGGACTGTGAGACAATAAATGTCTGTTATTTATGCCACTCAGTTTGTGGTACTTTGTCAAAACAGTCTTCAGAAACTGATCTTGGTGATATGTCTGTCTGTGGTATCATGGCTGTATACCCAATGTTATCAACAAAGTATGACTTTTAAAATTATCCTTTCTGGAACAACACCAGAAAACATTACTTATCTACACAATAGTCAAGAATTTTAGTATTTGCAAAGCCTCTTTTAAAAATACTTGAATTTGTGATCACTTTATACTCAATAGTTTAAGGAGTGTGGAAAAATATCTGTGTGACTCTTTAACTCAAAGGTTCTTAAAAGAATAGCATTTTACAGCCAGAAACTGAGAGTATTCTGTTTTTATCTTTGAAATCTGATTTAAAAATCACATTCTACAAATTTTTCAAACAACTTTTAGGCCAGAACTAATAAAATTTTGGCCTGTACTGACATAACTATCTTTCCATAAGATAGGAATCTCGTGTTGCTCGGCCTTTACCTATTTGCTAGATTAATGGCTTGTGTCAGAATAATACACAGGACAAAGTAGTCACTGGGCCGAGAGCTTAAAGAAATTTAAATGGACCAAAGTATTATTTTTTTTTAAACAACAGAAATTTATTTTCTGTTCTGGAAAATGATCTGGATCAACTTGTCAGCTGATTTTATTACCAGTGAGGACTCTATTCCTGGCCGACAGACAGCCACCTTCTTGGTGAGTCCTCACGTGGCATCTTTTCAAACAGCAGCCTTCTTAAGCAATCACTGTTTCCCTTCCCTTCTTGCCTGTTATCTGCTCCAACCTTCCTATTGACAAAGCCACTGGAAGCCAGAGCCCTAGGGAGTCTTTTCCTGAAGTCCAGACAAGTCAGTTTTCCAGGACACCGGGCCAAGTGCATAATTCATTCAAGGCTTCTTGGGTGTAGCTCTGGGTCATTGTCCTCAAATTTGGCTAAGAATCAACCTCCTTAAATTATTTTACTGAGTATTGCTTCTTTCCTATAAACACCATACTAAGAAATAAGAAATAGTGGGAGAAATCCTGCCATTCTCTTGTTCCAGAGACAGACAAGTTTCCAGGTAACAAAGATTTTATTTAGGAAAGAGAAAGAGAAAGTTTAGAGCAGTTCCAAAGAGAGTTGGAAGTGGGTCCCTCTCAAGAAGGAGAAAAGGTGAGAGAGATCTAAATGGACTAAATTAAAGCATATTTTTCCCCCACGGAAAGTTTTTACCCTGACAAGGTATGTCATTTATTAAAATTTCTACCTTTGTATAGAACTAAGTTTGCATTTCAAATAATAGCACCAAAGCAAGGCCCCAGTGTACATCCACTTTCAACTCATAATATAAAACCAATAATACTATACTCTCTGGGTGTTCCTACTTAACACATTCAGGAGGTGACAAAACATCATGCATTTTCTCAAAGATGTCAATTATACAATGATCACAAGAGTAAGCATGAAAACAGTTACCCGGTAAGTGAAGTCACAGCCTCACGATGCTGCGTGAAAGAGCCCACGCCTTGGAGTGACATCTCCGCAGACACACCCCCACGGGGCCTCCCGGTGCTGCGGTGGGTGCCACCTTCTATTCATTTTCCCTTATTCGGACTTTATGATGTGACTTTTGGTATCCAATTAGTTTCATTTGCCTGGATCTATTCCTAATCTTTTTAAAAATAATCTTTTCAAAAAAGAGTCATCCCTGCAGTGAGAGCATAATTATATCCATATGTAGATTTGGGGATATCGTACTTGTCTAACACTTACATGGTGGAGAAATAATGAAGAATTAAGAAGGCTAAATCTCAGTTAAAAAAAAAAAAGTGGAGTCACAGAGGTTCATGCTCATGGGAAGACAGAGTATGTGACAGTCAGTGCCAGGTCTGAAGGCTTCCGATCTAGCCTGAGACTGTCAGTAGTGGGTCTAGGGCTACTGAGAATCCTCTGTCATTTCAACACTGTGAAGGGATGAGAAACAGCCCTTAAGTCCAGACACTGCCAACGCTATTGTGCCGTCCTCTGAACACATCAGGAGGTTTCAACCTGGACTCGGCAGTTTTTCCCTCAAAAACAAATGTCTTTCTAATATTGCTATTTCGACTTGCAAACACTATCATACCACAGGCTACTTGGGCTCATAACTTGGAACCTTTGGTTGACTTCACAAACGTAAGTACTAAGCAAAACCCTGGGGCATGCACAGCCCAAAGGGGGATCAGAGAGCGATTGTGCCGAAGGTGCCACCAGCCACAGCAGCAGAAAGCAGAAGGTGCCGAGAGAGAGGTGGGCACGGCCTCCTTAGAGACCACCCTCTCCCGAGTCTGCACACCTGGTCACTTTCCGAGGAGAAAGTGCCTTTTACCTCTCAGAACGAGCAGTGGGAAGAGTGTGTACCTCATTCCTCAAGAGAGAAGCTCCATTAGCCAGTGTTCTTTTATCACTTTTCCTCACAGATTAAAAAGTGACTTTCATTAGAGCAAATTCAGTGAAAGGCAAGAACCAAAGAGGGTTTTTATCTCCGCTGAAATAGAGGCTCTGTAAGAGCAGAATTATTTTCTATTCTGTCCATGCTTGGCAGCTACTAGGACTCACTGATGTTTGTCAAATGAGTAAATGTGAAAATAAATGAATAAATTTCCTCCCTCTCCTCCAAGGACCAGTGTGAGTCAGCAAGCAAGGAAGGACATCTGGGGGACACAAGCGAAGCCTGGGGTGGGCTATGCCAGGAGATAGCCTCAGTCAACCCCTCTGACTGACACCTAAGCCACATCCCCCAACCCTGTGCTTATCAGGATAAATGGACATTTTGCTTCCTACATGTCTGGCTATCTCTATTCTGGTGGCCCAGAAATGACACAGAGAGGGGTGTTAAACTCCCCCTAAAAACTCTCATGTTTGGTGTTTGGAATGTATACAAGGTATTTGCTAAGGACAACTGCTACATAAGCTGGGAACCCCAAGAAATAAATAAGAATAGTTGGGATTGGAAATGTTTTTTGTGGAGTCTGGTCAAATGGTTGCTAGGAACTCTTGCAAAGTCACTATTGTCACTACTACAAACTCACATAGTCTAAACACACAGCCAGAAGCTGGTGCTTGTGAGTAAAGAGCTGATTTTATTAAGGGAAGGCCCTGGCGACCCAACCCCATCCAGCTTGCAGTGCAGGCCTGCCGCAGCTGTCCTGAGCTGCACTAAGGCAGCTTGCCTGAGAGTTCAAGCCTTTCTTGGCCTTTGTAGTGAAAAAAATATTTGGGGCTTTCTGGATTACCTTTCTGTATCATTCCTGATTTCCAAGTCTGTAGGCACAGATTTTAAATTATAATTAGCAAGCTTTCTCTACATCTTTCAGACAGCCCTAGTGTGTTAGAATCCTGTTTGAAATTGGTAGTACCAGACTAAGAGAGCACCAGCTGTTCCAAATTCCAGTAAGGGGGGTCAGGCATTGAGAGGAAATTGAGGGGTTAATCCCTCCTTACCATGTGCCTTGTCCAGAGGTTTGTAAGTGTCACGCTCACACTACCGTGCCCGTCCCACAACCTCCACCTCGACCACTTCCACCACTGCCACTCCAATCACCACCACCAACACCACCACAACTGTCACCACCACCACCATGACCACCATCACCACCACCACTACCACCCTCATTATCACCACTACCACCACCAAAACCATCACTATCACCACCACCACCATCACTACCACCATCATTATCACCATCACCATCACCACCACCACAACTATCACCATCACCACCATGACCACCACCACCACCATCACCATCACCACTATCACCACCACCACCACTATCACTACTACCACCACTATCACCACCACCATCACTATCACCATCACCACTATCACCACCACCACTACTACCATCACTATCACCATCACCACTATCACCACCACCACTATCACTACCACCACCACTATCACCACCACCACCACTATCACCACCACCATCACTATCACCATCACCACCACCACCATCATTATCACCATCACCACCACCACCACCACTATCACTATCACCACCACCACCACCACCACTATCATCACCACCACCACTATTAGCACCACAATCACTATCACTATCACCATCACCACTATCACCACCACCACCACCACCATCACTATCACCATCACCACTATCACCATCACCATCACCATCACTATCACCACCACCACTACTACTACCATCCCTACTACCACTATCAGCATCACCATGACCATCATCACCAACACCAGCATCACCAGCACCACCTCCATCACCACAACTTTTACCTCCCTTACACACCATTTCCATCATGACGGTTACTGTCACCTCCATCACCACTCTGCCACCACCATATCCATGTCCACCACTTCTACCACCATCACCCCATCATTGCCTTGATTATCCCAACATTACCCCCATCAGCATCATCATGTGTCTCTGTAATTTTTACTTGCATAAAGTCTAACACTGCATCTGGACTTTAGAGATCCAGATGAATTTTACTCACAAAAAAAAAATGGTAAATTTGAATCACTAAGAAAGAGGAATAAGGCCATGCATTATTTTTAAAAGTTAAAATGTAGACAAAGAAATCCGATCTTTTGATTAATCTCCCCTGAAAATTAAATGAAGGAATGGCAGAACTTATTTCTTTTTAATGTCGTTTTGTAAGGGAGTGGGGAAAAAGCAACTTAATTCAATGTTTGTAAACCCAAAGGTTAGACATGCACTGGAAAGTCTGGATTACTCTGTAAATGTCAGCTTTGCTAGAAGAATCGCAGAGGAGCTAAATGCTATGAAAGTGCACTTCATTTTATTAAGAGAGGAGTTGGGGAGTTTTTCATACTTTTCGTTTGTTTTTGTTTTTTGAGTCAGGCTAATTAAACTGGGGGGAAGGAGAGTGATTTCTTTGGGGAGGCTAGGCATGCAGACAGGAGAGGAGAGGGAAGGGGAGGTGCAGACGGACCCACAGAGAATGGGATCTTGACCTCATAGAGGGATGGTTCTCTAACTGCACATCCAGCAGCTCAGGGTCTCACCTTCAGCAGATGCAGTGATGGAGTGTTTCTATCCACTCACATAGAGGTGAGGCTGCTGCTTGTGGAGGAAGGCATTGAGGAGCAAAGCATTGGAAGTGAAAAAGAAATGATCTCAGACACAGATCCAGCTGTCAGAAGTGCCATTGTGCTTCTAGAGTGCAACAGAGGCAGGAAAGGGCAGTGACCTGAGGAGGCAGCTCCTACTAACACAAAGAAATAAAATGCAAGGACAAAAAGACAAGAAATATGGAAATGCTCCAAAAGACTAGAACATTGAGCACTTGAGGGCAGACTGCACCCAGGGGAGCTCAGGGAAGGCCGTTCTTAGCACCCCAGGGTCGGGCTCTCCACAGCTGCACATTGGAGGCACCAGCGCACCAGGGGAGCTTGTCACACCCCCAGATCAGTCAGGGTTCTCCAAGAAACAGAACCAACAAGAACAAGGTGGAGATAGAGAGAGGTTGAGGTCAAGGTAGATGGAAGAATGGATGGATAGATAGATAGGCAGACAGACAGACAGAGACTAGCTTATTTTAAGAAATTGGCTCACTTCAAGTCCTTTGCCCACCCTGAGATGGGATCACTTGTTCTTTTCTTGCTAATAAGTTGAGTTCTCTGTGTATTCTGGTTATTAGGATCCTAGGCCTTTGCAATTCCACAAGGAGCAGCAATGACAGCAAGTCACTATGTCGCAGGACTGAAAACACCACTGTGTTTTGTCTGTAAGATTTGGTGGCAGCCAGGACACTATAGAAAGCCACCTCCCAAGGCAGCCCAGGGGACTCCAAATACCAGGCTAAGGGAAGAATGAAAGATGGGATGGGAAAGAAAAGTTGTCACCTCTGTAAATCTCCACACCCTGAAAGAAGATGCAATGTCCAAATATGTCTCAAAATTGCCGCCTGTTAGAAAGGAGAGAGGACATACAAATGAAGCAACCATCATTGGCCTTGGGAAGGGAGATTCCTTGCAGGGGAGTTAACGGCCTGGGTCGAGGTGCCCTGGCACCAATGGCTCCCTGCAGGGATGGAAACAAGAATGATTTCTATTTTGTACACCAGCCTGCCATCAGATTCCATGGAGTTTCCATGTGGTTTTGCATCAGGAACACAGGCCAAGATTTTACAAAGTATGTCATCCTGAGAAGCGCATTTTGATTATGGAAGCTCCTGGAGATGCTGAGGTTAGTCTGTGATGGAAAGTCAGCAGTGGGGCGGGGGTGGGGGTCTTGTTGCGCTAACAACTTCTTTATACGCTTTAAAGTGGGAAACAAGAAACCAGCCTAACTCATCCTCTGCAGCCCTGAAGGCGGTGATCCTGTGGTGATGGATAGCAGCCCAGTTCCCACCCAATTGTTGCAGAAACCCATATCCAATAGGCAGAAAAAGAAATGGTGGGGGGGGTCTTTATTTCGTTGAATGTTAATTTAAAATTGGGAATTCTAAACTTTGCACTTGACTTCATAAGAGCAAAATATTTAATTACTTTGGACAGAAAATTATTTGAACTTTAATTTCCAAGGGTACTTAATACTTGCAGTTGTTAGTGTCTTTCTGAGAATTCCTGCTGGTCCCCAGAGCTGTGCACACTACTCCAGTTCTCAGCCTCCAGGCATGGGGAAGGATTAGACGTCTGAACTCAAGTGTTGCCCTGTAACTTTCTTTGGCCTGAGAAATGTGAGCAGAAGGGTTGATGATGTCCCTTCCAGGAAAAGCTTTAGGTACCAGCAGGGGCTTAGAAGGGCCCCCCTTCCCTGGCACACAGCCAGTGACTTTGCACATACAGGCTGTGATCTTGGGGGGGTACCAGAGAGAAGACCAGGGGGTTATAGAGCACAGCACCCCCCACTACAGAAACCCATGGAAATAGCCCTTTCTAGTGTCAAGGCACTGAGATGTGGGGATGTTTCATTGCTGTGGTATCACCCAGTCTATCCACGGAAACAGAATTTAATAAGAGAAGAGGTTTATATTCAGCTTTGGGTTATTGACATTTTGTTCTCAGACCATCTTAATGTTGACATTTAATCACATTGCAGAAATCTCAGATAAGCTACATTGAGCAATGTGGTAAGAAGAAATGCAAAGAAATAAAGAAAACAAGTTTCCCACCTTGAGTCCTGTGTGGCTCAAGGTCAACTTGAATATTTTACCATTGTGACCCAACTGACAGCTTCTGAGTGGAAATGAGGACTGCCCAGCAGCAGTCCCAGGAAGGAACTTGAGACACAGCATCTGAGACTGGGAAATGGTGCACAGAAGTGCGAGCTGGACTTGCCTAAAGAGCATCTGGGGAACGGTGCATCCCTGGCATCTGGGGCCCTGGTCAGTAGAGGCAGGAGAGGGCAGTGACCTGAGCAGGCAGCTCCTACTAACACAAAGAAATAAAATGCAAAAACAAAAACAAGGACAAAAAGACGAGGAAGCTGGAAACGCTCCAAGAGACTAGAACATTGAGCACTTGAGGGCAGACTGCACCTAGGGGAGCTCAGGGGAGGCCGTCTTCAGTGCCCCCAGGTCGGGCTCTCCACAGCTGCACATTGGAGGCACCAGCACACCAGGGGAGCTTGTCACACCCCCAGGTCAGTCAGGGTTCTCCACGAAACAGAGCCGACAAGAACAAGATGGAGATAGAGGTTGAGGTCAAGGCAGATGGATACAAAAGAAGAGCATTAAGGGAAAAAAAGGCCAGGGCCCTGCCAAGGCCCTGCTTCTCATGTTTTCATGTAAGAGGCTGCCACTTGACCTCTTGTTCCACGCTCACTGACCTCTCCCTGCAGAGGAGGGACACCCCATGGCTGGGTGACCTCCATTGGCAAGTACCCCAAGCCTGGGTGAAGCTGACCTAGTAGAAGACTGTAAGCGGCCAAGAGTCAATTTCTCTTCTTCTCTCTCCACCCAGGATCGGTGAGGAGCAGCAATCTGGGGTAAAATGTGAGATTTGGAGATCCCACTTTACTCTGTCCCAGACCAGAGCAGAGACACGGCCCCTGTCTGCCTGAATACCCACCTGTAAGCCACGTTCACCCACCTCTCTTTGATCAGCAGCAAGGCTGACATCTGATCACCATCTGCCTGACTCTGGTGTCACTTCTCTATTGGTTTACAACTCTGGTGGCAAAGAGAGGGTGTTATTTACACTCCCCTAAAAATCCCACAGTGTCTCCAGCTGATTGGCCGTGTGAGCCCATATGGAAACCCATCGCCCGGGCACAGCAGCAGGGGAGGTGTGATGCCCCAGGCTGGAGGCCACGCAGGTTTCTTGCGGCTCCTGCTGGTATCAGCTGCTCACTAAGGCCGAGGAAGCCCCCACGGGAGGGCCTGTCCAGCGGACTTGCACAGACCTGCAGGGCAGGTGGGAGGGATGCACTTGTCAGTGGGCATGGAAATTGGTGCTCCAGGAGAGCACCAGAGGATCGGAAAATCTCTCTGTCTCAGCAGGAAAGGGGCAGTTGAGAGTCAGGCATGAAACTGTCAACCATTATGAAGGGGGGGGCGTGGCAATTTTGAAGAGAAGTTCCAAGTGGTATTAATTTGTATCTAGAATGAAACCTTCATCCCAGGGCAATGCCTGTCATCGAGTTATTTCCTACAATACCATCAAGTTCTCAGCAATGTTATTTACCATTTGTAATGCAAAAAGATTACAAAATCATGAGGACTGTCCTCCGTTCCTAACTGTTCCTTCCCACTACCAGTTCAGGCCTTTGTTACCCTGGGCCTGGCTTACTTGGCCCAAGCAAGGATATGGGGAGAGGAGGAGAAAGGATGGCCCAGCACCAGCTGCTTCTCCACCCTTAGCCACTCTGTCTAGATGGAGAGTGGGGCCCTGCCCTGGGATAGCACAGGAGCAGAGGTGGGCTCGGCTATGGCTCTGCCTCCATCCCGGAATCCTCTGTGGGTCCCCATAGCCTGGGGAAGGGCAAGCCTGGTGATGAGGCATCCAGGAGAAGGTAGAGACACTTCCTTCCCCCTTGGCATGTGTGAGGCTGTTCCATGAGGTCAGGGATCAAAGAGAAAACAAAATGAGCTGAACTGGCCTCTGCAGGAACCAGAGGTGACAAGCACCAGGCATGACTCTCCATCTAAAAAGCAAATCTCCAGTGACTTACGTTGATGGGACTGAATAGGAGGAAGAATTGTCTTCCCTACTGGAGAGAGGCTTGCAGGGAGACGGCTGTTGTCTGAATGCTTAAGCAGCTCTGATGAGCAGTCCTTTCCAGGAAATGATCAGACCCTTGGGTAGCCAGTGCACTGGCTCTGGTTTCCAACAGACCCGAGGGCACACAGTGTGAAAATGACAGCAGGACCAAAGCATGGATGAAGAGGCCACACCCTACCCTGCACTGAGTGCCTTTTATGCATGTGTGCATGCCAACGTGTATGCACGTATGTACAAGCATGTCACGCATGTGTGAGGTGAAAGCACCCATATGGAGACAAGCAGGAGATGCCACTTCTCTGAAAAGATGGTTCTGTCTTTTTTTTTTTTTGAGGCAGAGTCTCAGTAGAGTTCGGTGGTATCATAGCTCACAGCAACCTCAAAGTCCAGGTCTTAACCGATTCTCTTGCTTCAGCCTCCCAAGTACTGAGATTACAGGCGTGAGCCACCATGTCCAGCCCCAGCTGGTTGCGTCTTGGAGTGGACGGAATGAGGACTGACTGTGCACTTGGCGGTGGGAGTGTGATCTAGCAGTTCCTGCACGAGAGGTTGGGGAGAAAGAGGCATGTCCATAGCTCTCATTGGCTGTGAGACCCCTGAGGGGCTCTGACGTAGGGTCCACAAGGAACTCTGGACTGGTCCTCCAGTCCCAGTAATACCGTCTCAATGACACGTGCTCCCAGGTGGGGAATGTGGAGCCCAGGCACACTGGTCCTTCCAGGAGAGAGATTTCTCAACAAACGGGAAGATAGCTGCAGCTGGGGTGTGGGCAGAGGGAGATGCCAGGGGGGTAGGAGCCTTGGCACCTTCCTGGGTTCCTGCTTGCTCCCCAGGGTCATGGGATGTTCACATTTCATGTAAATCAAAACAATATCAGTATTTATTTATTTAAATTAAAAGATAAGTCTCATGTGTATAAAGTCTCCAATAGCATCTTTTGCTGAGTGGCAATATTTCCAAAGTGACAAATCATTAATTTAATAAACTAATTACAGGGCAGGCCTGCGGGGGAGGGAAGGTAGGAGAAAGGGCTCCTGCTACCTCACCTCACTCACCCCCTTGTTTTCCTGCAGAGGCAACTGAAAGATCTCATCTTCAGGCCATGTTGAAGTATATCTGCCAGGACTTTAACAATGGAATAGAATGAGTAGGATATATATAGCAGTTTGTCTCAAGAAATTGGCTTACATGATTTCAAGGTCAGGCTGGGCATGTCTGAACTCTGCAGGGCAGGACAGCAGGCTGGAAACTCCCAGAAGGAGCCCATGGTTCATTCTGTCACTTGTCGCTCGCTTGATGTTTATGTCTTGAAACAAGGTTATTTTAGCTATGTATGGACCTCTATCCCCACATACTGATCTTGGACTACATACCGGGGATGGTGGTTAAAAAGAACTTAAGTTTAATTTTCTATAGATATTGACAGATCTCATGATCCAAAAAGGATGAGCCAATTCATATTTCCGTTGGCTATGTTAAAGAGTACCCACTTCTCCACATTCCCAACATAATAGGGGCTTTTGCTTTCTTATGTTTGTCAGTCTAAAGCTGTGACTCAGAAGCCAGGACCAGTGGCTCATGCCTGTAATCCTAGCACCCTGGGAGGAAGCGGCGGGTGGATCGCCTGACCTCAGGAGTTCAAGACCAGCCTGGAGGAAGAGTGAGACCCCATCTCTACTAAAAATAGAAAAACTAGCTAGGCATTATGGTGGACACCTGTAGCCCCAAACACTTGGGGGGCTGAGGCTAGATCACTTAAACCCTGAAGTTTGAGGTTGCAGTGAGCTGTGATGCCACAGCAGTATACCCAGAGCAACATAGTGAGACTTGCTTTAATTACTAGTGAATTTGAGTATATTTCTCTTCACATTTGATGCCCTCTTGAGTTAGTTTTTCTATAAACTTCTTATTTGTATTGTCCAATTTTCTATTACTTATTTTCTCCTATCAATCTAAGATGTTTTTAATATTTAATATTTTCCCAAATCTATAACTTCTTATAATTCTGCCTATGTATATATTATTTAAAAGTTTTTAATTTTTATAAAATCAAATACATTACTTCAATTCAACCTAGAAGTAATACATGAATAAAAGCTCACAAAATGTGTATACATTTCATTTTGGGGACCCTAGTATATGTGTGTCTGTGCATTTATGTGTATGTAGGTATAATAAATACGTATACATATGCAGACCTATATGTTTGCATTCTGGATATGTCATCTGGCCTGAAGTCTCCTCAGTTCTTAAACTTGAGCTTAGAATGATGAGAGTTTCTCAATTCTCAGGTTGTATATTTAGTCTCCTAGATTGTCTTCTAATGTATTTATAGGTACTATATTTATATGTAAAAGTTTAAACCATCAGTTCAGTTTATCATTGCTAAGTAAAAAAGTCACCTCCAAATGCAGTGAATTAAAATTCTGGCCATCTTATTTTTCTCATGGCTTTGTAGCCAGGAATTCAAGAAGGGCCCTGCTAGGCAGTTCTTGCTCAGAGTCTCCCATCTGGTCACAGTTAGATGGCAGCAGGGCCAGCATCATCAGAAGGTTCAAATGGGCTGGATGCCCGAGAAAGAGTATCCATATAGCTGGGGCTCAGCTGGGCTGTCCATCAGGGAACCCACACACGCCTTCTTTAGAAGTCAGTCTCAGCAGGGCCTTGGCGGGCCTCATCGCTAAGATATCCAGCATTGTTTCTGTTGTTAATGTCTCCAGAAGTTCCCTGTGCCATTCAAACCATCTTCCTGGACCACACCACTTACCCCATGTACAGAACCCTTTCACCTCTAACGCTCTTGCTGCAATAGTGCTAGTGATCGCTCTTCTTCATGTGTTAAAGAAATAGCTGCCGTTTTCCACCTAAAATATTGCCATGGTGTTGGAAACAGAGAACTATGAAGTCAGCCATTATGTCCACAGGCTGCTGCTGGCTCAGTGACACAGTAAATGAGAACAGATTCGCACAACACTGCCAGAAGTGCCCTTGTTTAACAATGAGCTCTCTCTTCAGAAAAATTATCTCAGAGTGTTTGCTTAGCCATCAGGCAACCACTTGTTAAAAACGCCCGTATTTCTAAGAGGCATTAGGAAGTGACAGAAACATTTTAACCGCCATCGCCTGTGAATTCACGCCAGCTGTGATGAATATGAATGAGAAGGAGAAGGAGTTCTAAATGGATCCGTGCAGGCTCATCTCCACGCTCCCGACATTTGACAAGTTGATTTCCAAGGGAAACTTCAGGGCACGGGTTGGCAGTGGGGTGGTGGTTGGCGGTGACAAGGCAGAGCGCCACTGGGACCAGAATCTCAGCATTAGTATTCTCTGCAGGGAGGACGCCAGCTTCAGTGTCTAATTTCAGTGTCTAAAACCATATTGTTGCATTTCATAATATCTTTTCGATAAAATTAATTCTGATTGATTGAGCCCAGTTCTTGCCTTGAGTTCTAGAGTGGCTTGCTCTGTCTGTAACTGAACTGAAATATGCGTAATGGGCAGCGAGAGAACAGGTCGGCTCCGTCTCAGCCATTAGTGTTCTATAATTTGTCCCTGTGTACTTTGAGACCATAAATAACATTGCAGATGCTCTGGGAAGGACGGATAGTGAGATTATGGACACAGTGTTTTGCATATATTTAACATATACTTGTCTTTGTAACATTTTAAAACCTTACAGTGATATATTTTCTCAGCACCAGCTAGGGAGCCCACATTCCCCATTATCTCTGCTTCCGACCTGAGCTCTCAGGAGAGGAGGAGAATGTGCTTTCTTGGAATCCTCTCCGAAGCGGGTTCAAATGTTAGACGCCCCTCCGCCAGGGCCCCTGGGGCAGACAAATAACATCCCCACAATGTGCACAGGAGGACAGAAGTCCTGGACAGCTATGAGTAGGAACAGTCTTCTCTTATTTCCCATTTTGTTTTCAGATATTTAGAGGATGCCTCTGAGAAGTTAAATAAGAAATGGGTAACAGGGTTGCCACCGAGGATAAGCACTGGTGGGGGGGAGACACAGGTAGGAGTGAAACTCTCCACTGTGTGCCCTTTGTCCTTCTTGAATTGTGCACCGTGTTTGAATAATACTTGTTTTAAGAAAGAAAAGATTTCAAAGGGAAAATGGTGTAATTGATTTAAGAATAAGCCCAGTAATTGAAAAGAATTTCAGTTATTGAGGAAAGATGTGCAATGCTGCGTGCTGATCATTGTGAACCATTTTGGTCCTACAGTTTTCCTTCCCAGATCCATGTCCTGAGTTAGCAGGCAGATCAAAACCTTATGGGGTAAAAAAATAAGCCATCATACTACTCACGGGACCTGGCCCAATGTCTCGAAAAAAATAGATCTTGGATTAATAAATAATTAATGAAGGCCTTTTTTTCTACATCCAACAGATTTTTCTAAAGAAGCCATTTCTTTTCTAAATTAAGGCCATACAGTGTGTGACTTTGGACAAAACCCACAGGTAAGTCTGAGAAACCTGGGTACCTGGGTCTACGGCTCCATCCGGGACTTGCCATCTGCCCTGAAGATTTTTCCTTCACAGCAGCTCAAGCTCCTCAGAGTTGTCTGAGCAGATGCAAAAGGAACCGTGAGCACAGCACGAAAGGAAGCCTGTCCCCATTGTGCCTCACACTCCTGTTCCGTTCTCTCCTTCTGACGCTAACTTTGTTCATTAATTCTACAAGTATTTATTTATTTATTTATTTATTTAAGAGACAGAGTCTCACTTTGTTGACCTCTATAGAATGCAGTGGCATCACCGCTCACAGCAACTACCAGCTCTTGGGCTTAGGTGATTCTCTTGCTTCAGCTTCCTGAGTAGTGGACTATAGGAGCCCACCACAAAACCTGGCTATTTTTTTGTTGCAGTTTGGCCAGGGCTGGATTTGAACCCGCCACCCTTGGTATAGGAGGCCGGCACCCTACTCACTGAGTCACAGGTGCTGCCTCCAAATTCTACAAGTATTTATTGAGCATTCTTGCCAAGCTCCTTTATTTTTCCAGCCATAGTGCCTACCCCAAATGAGTAGATTTCTTCTTGTAATTTTAAAAATAGTCGTTGTTCTCAAGATACTTTACTAAAAAGAATATGTTCTAGCTCCATCTAGGAAAGCGAAAAAGATGTCAGGTCCCCATCTTTTTATGGCTGCACAGTATTCCATGGTATACGTATATCACAATTTGACAATCCATTCATGGGTTGGTGGGCATTTGGGCTGCTTCCATGATTTACAATTGTGAATTAGGCTGCAATAAACATCCTGGTGCAAATGTCTTTGTTGTAGAATGATTTTTGATCATCTGGGTAGATACCTAATAGAGGAATTTGCAGGATTGAATGGTAGGTCTTCTTTTAGTTCCTTGAGAATTCTCCAAACTTCTTTCCAAAAAGGTTGTATTGGCTTGCATTCCCACCAGCAGTGTAGAAGGGTTCCCTTCTCTTTACATCCACACCGACATCTGTAGTTTTGGAATTTTATGATGTGGGCTAATCTTAGTGGAGTTAGGTGACATCTCAAAGTGGTTTTGATTTGCATCTCAAGAATGGGGGGAAAGTATCCAGTGTACTCAATACTATTCTGAAATCAATATATAATCACCTACCATTCATACAAATGATGAAATACAACTATAGTTCAGAAAGAAGAAGGGAAGATGAGGGGGAGAGGACGGGAGGAGGGAGGGGGATCGGAGGAGGGAGGGTCTTTGGTGGGCCCTCACCTATTGTGCACAATGCAATGGTACATTTCAGATCGATTAAGAGTAAAACTATCTGACCACAACAAATAAGTAAGTGAGGTGATGGTTATGCTAATCAGTTTGATGTAAGCTTTCCACATTGCATATCAAATCAGCACATTGTACCTCATAAGTGTACACAGTTATGATTTAATAAAAAAAAATAAAATACCAATTTTAAAAAATCGTTGTGAGCAACGATAGCAAAGCTAGTGCTTATTTTAATTTTATACCCCTGCCTGCATTTCCCCTTTGTTCAGCCCCTTCCTCTGCCTAGTGAAGAATCAAATGCCCAGCATGATTATTTAGGAGAAAACTAACAACCAACTATCTTGACTTATTTTTGCCATTTGGAGCAGAACTCCAAGACTTTTGTGCGTGGTAAACGCTGCTGTTTGGTTTTTCACATGGAGATATTGAATGAAGGGAGATTTGTTAAGCTAGCTTAGTACATGCTCAGGATTATCTCTTATTTTGAGGTAATCTTATGGAGAACAAAAACCTGCCCTCTTCTACATGTAAAGTATTTCAATATATGAATCCCAAACGCTGCACAAATGCACTCCCCTAGGTGTTGAGTAGAAATAATCATTCCACTACAAGAAAATGCCTGTTCACTTTTAATTGATAAGCATATACAAGAACAATATCGATGTACTGTAAAAATGAAGACCCTGCGCCCAGTCGCATTTATTTTTAGTATAAAGAGTTTGTTCTTGCAGATACCTGGTGTGTTCCTGAATAGACTCATCCCAGCAGCTACCTAACCTCTCCCTAACCCTGAAATCTGCAGTGTCTCCACTACCCTAATGCTCTCCCTGGAAGGCCTTTAATCTTCCAGGCAGACAGAGCAGAAGAATGCTTAGAAATGGGAAGACTGAGCCAGGTACATACTTGCCTGCTGGGATAATACCTAGAATGTGAGTGTCTGATATGCCAATCAGATAACAGTAAGAATGAAGACAAAGTGCGACTATAAGGTCAGTTCATGTCTGTGTTCTCAGTAGACACAGAGATAGGAGAGAGACACCTTTGTGAATGAGAAATACAACCAATGTATAAATTATATAATAAGCAAATTTTAAAATAAAGGGACTAGATCCGGCCTCAGGACCTTCCTGATAACAGAGGAAAGGAACCCAGCTTACACCTGCAGAGCCCATTGTATTTCACTGCAAACTCGTTCTAACCCTGACAGCAACAATGCTCAGTTACATTGTGTTAGTGCCAAGCAGCGTTAGAAAGGGCAGAGACAACCACTGGCAAGGGGGAAGATGCCGGTGTAGCATCTTTGCGGTGGTAGCAGCACTCCTGGCCTGAGGACATGCCAATGGCGAGAGATCTCGCTCGTTCTGTTCATCTCATTGCTCGTGCTGGGAATAGATGAAGATCTCACATACCCAGTAAGGACTCGTGAGAAACGCCCTTCGGAAGACTGCCGGAGGAAAGTCACCTTCCACATAGAGGTTCAAAGGTGGCTCCCCGTCATTGAAGGGAGTTGTGTCAAGTCTTGGAAACAGCCAGACCTTATCACAGGGAAACTGGGATAAGAAAGAGAAATTGTCCAAGAAATTGTCTAAGAAAGAGAATTGTCCAAGCTGAGGGTGTGGACCCCATTGGGATGTACAGTGTCAGGGCTCAACCTGGAAAGCCAAGGTGCTTCCCAGGCCACAGATGCCTCTGGGAGGCTGCGTGCAGAGGCGAGGCCCACGGGGCGGGATGGGCCTTCTTGACCCTTTTTAACAGAGAGCACTGTTCTCAACTTCACATCCTGCTCCTTCCTCTCTGTGCAACCTGACCCCCACTCACCCTGCCTCGGACCTCTCTCTCTTGGCTCTGGGGCTGCCTTTAATGGACCTGGAGCCTCCACTTAGCACATATTCAGCAATAGTTTTTTTGTTTTGCAGTTTTTGGCTGGGGCTGGATTTGAACCGACCACCTCTGGCATATGGGGCCGGTGCCCTATTCCTTTGAGCCACAAGTGCCGCCCTCAGCAATAATTTTTGATTTGTTGTTTTCTGTCTCCCTTAGTAGAAGGATATTTTTAATTTCTCCTCTTTGCCTTTATTAGGCAGAATTACCCCAAATCAAATCTCTGAGCAACTGTCTCCATCTACAAATGCAGAATTGTTTTCTAAACAGAGGTAACCAACACTTGAGCACGGGCACAGACCTTGTCACCTCCCTTTTCTGTTGATCTCCTCACTAAATGCAGGAAAAGCCCCATGTGGTTGTGGCAATAGCTTTTGACTATGCAGAAAAAATCTCTTAGAAGGCACCATTATTAACTAGGAATTTTTTCTGTTCCATTTTAGGATAAAGAAGAAAATGGCAAAGCAAGATGATGGTTAAATATGGCTTTTCCATCACCAGCATCTTAGCTGTGATCTCCAGGGTCTGACACACACACACACACACATACACACAAAGTGATCCATTGAAGTACACAAAGGAAATCTTTATATTTATTTTTATACTAGAAAGAGGAGAAGCATTGTACATCACTAATATTTAATACACATAGATTGAAACTATAGCAGAGACCTTTAATGCTGACCAAGTAACCCCGGGCTCCTCTGTATTTCCCAGCCTCACTTGCAGGTGTGGTCAAGTCGTGATGAGATGTGGCCAGTGGGACTGGCCCCGTCGACCTGGTCACAGCTTCCCTCCCCACTGCACTGACCCTAGAGGCAAAGCAGTCATGGAGAGAACTGCTTGGCCCAAGCCGTCTTTGTAAGAGTGAGAAATCAACTTGTTTTGTGTTAAAATGCTGAGTCCCCTGACTACTGTCCCTTACGTGTTATGTAAATATCAGATCCTCACATGTCATGCACATGAGGGAGGTGTCCTCAAGGAGGCCAGGGAGACCAGGAGGGGTCAGTCTGGAGGCTTTCTTCATTAGTCTGACTTCCGTCTATCGCAGCGTCCTGCATTTACACACACCCAGCTGGGTGAATTCAGGAACTCCATTATCTCATTTAAGCTAAGCCAACCCTCCCAAGATGAACAACAGTTTTAAAGGGCAGTCTTCAGAAAAATAAAGTAACAACAAATAAAACTGTGGATGAAAGAAAATAACTAAAAACTGCAATCACGGAGAACCGGGACGGATTGACAGCTCACGCGTCTGACCTTATGACAAGACAGAAATGATGACAGCCTGAATCAGACTGAGACGAAACCAGTGAAAAAACTTGGTGGCACCAAGACCCTACTTGAAATGTATTCTTCCATCGAATAAATATTTTATCAAGTGCCTTCTATAAGCCAGGCACATCTAGACCCTGGGGATAAAACAGCCCAGCCTCTCTCTCGGGTAGGAATAACAAGCGCACAGAGAAAACGTCGGGTGGTGAGAGGCAGCGTGCGGAAAGGAAGGCGGGGGGCAGTGGTAGGTGTGGGGGAGCTGGGGAGGCCTCTCTGGTGACAGAGACATTCCAAGCAGCAGAGGGAGGGGGTGCCATTGCCAAGGCCTGGAATTGGGGCGCCCGGACAATGGGGGAGGCCAGTGCGGATGGGGAGGAGGGGCGAGGAGGAAAGTGGGCGTGGTGTAAAGGGGACGGGCAGGAAGGGCCTGTAAGGACTTGGCCTTTTCCTGGGAATGGGATAAGGAGGCCCTGGAAAGTCTCAGGGATGTGACCTGATTTTTCTGACTAAGAATCGACAAAAGGGGGGTGAGAGGGGAAGCATGGAGCCCAAATAGCCATCGTGTTTGCAACATGGATCCTCCTTTAATAGTAAATATAATTCTAGGTGTGTAACTCCCAGCCTTGAGCTAGGAGTTATTGAGATCATTGTAATCAGTAAAACATAAAAATGAAGACAAAAACAAGAACTTTAAAACAACTGTTTTTTTCTTTTTTGCTCGAGTTCAACGTTACTGGATACTCAGCTCAATACTTCTAAAATTCTCCTAGGTTTAATGATAATTTTTGGACATTTCATTGAAGTCTCTTACTCAGTAGCCAAATTCTCATTAGAGAAACTCTCCTTCGTCCTCCTCCTCAAATGGCTGAGTTGACAGGCAGAAGCCAGTGCCCACTGACAACTTCAAATACTTTCCTTTGTCAACAAATCTGAAAGACATTTCACCAAACTCTTGAAGATAAAAGCATAGGATAAATTACGCAGTCTAGGTTGAGAGTACAGATATTTCAATAGCTCAGCTGATGCACCTGCTAAACCCAGCTTCAATAAGGAGATGCATAAGCCACCCAGCAGAAGGCTTATTGGAGAAGATGTCTTCACAAAAGTAATTTCTACAATAAGAACAGCACTTGATGCAAAAACAGCATAGCAGAACCCTGCTGGACAGGCTGCTTTGAATGGAATTTTAAAAACATAAAATTCATGTACTACATCCTTTAGAAATAAGCCATCACTGCAAAGAATGGTTGAATTTATAAAGGTAAAGCATGTGTATTAGTTTGATGACTGCATAACAAATTACTACAAACGTATTGGCTTAAAAAATACATGTTTATTATCTTGCAGTTTCTGGGGGCCAGGAGTCCAAGCATGGCTTAGCTGGGTCCTACTGGCCAGAATCTTTCTCAAGGTGACGAACAAGGTAAAGGCCAAGGCTAGCATCTCTTCTGAGATCCAAGTGAAGAAGGATCTGTTCCCAAGCTCGTGAGGTTGTTGGCAGGATTTAGTCCTTCCCTGGACTGAGGGCCTCAGCTCCTTGCTGGCTGTCAGGCTGGAGGACACCTTCGGCTCCTGGCAAAATGATCCTTTCCATATGGCAGGATAATTAATCAATGTCAGTTGGGAAGAAGTCAATAAAGACAATCTGCTGGTAGGATGGAAGTTGCAATAAATCCTCATGTAATACAGTCACAGACCTAACACCTTTGCTGTATTCTGTCCACAAAAGCAAGTCGCAGGTCCCACCCAGACTCACGGAAAGATCTCAGGACGTGGGTGTCCTAGGGACCACCTTAAAGCCTGTCTGCCACAACCTGCAAAATGTACTAGAATCTGTACGATGCCCTGTCTCTGGAATGACCAGAGACATTTTTTCCTAGGTTAGCATTTTCCTTGGCAAAATTTCAATATCTATTTTATTACAAAATACTTTAGAGAGTTTTCAAAATGAAAAAAAATAATCAAGTATGTTTCCTTTATAACATAGCAAGTGTTGCAGAAAAATAAATGACATTGATATATTACCTATTAGGCATTTTGAAAAGAAAACTTAATGCTCTCTTTCAAAATTAAGGTGATGTTTTAACAACAATTTAAAAATGACTTTTCTTCATCAGTTTCAGCTGCTATAATACATTACTGTAGACTGGGTGGCTTAAACAACAGACATTTATTCCTCTCAGTTCTGGAGTTTGGAAAGTCCAAGATCAAGACACCAGCAGGACTGGTGCTGGGACGGAGGCTACTTCTTGGTCTGCCGATGACGACCTTCACGGTGAAGCCTCACGGGGCCTAGAGAGGGATCATCTCTCTCCTGCCTCTTCTTTAGAAGAGCACCAATCTTTTTTGTGAAAGCTTCACTCTCATAATCTCTCATCACATTGGGAGTTAAAATTTCAACTTCATTTGGGGGTTGCCTAAATATTCAGTTGATAACATAAATACTTATGGAGGAAATATTTTTTAAATGGATATTTGCAAATATTGTTATATGCATTTGCTACTCAATGTGATATAAAAACTCTAATATTTGCAGGGAAAATCAGATTGAAAAGAATTTTTTAATATTTCAGATGAATTTTAGTGCATTTTGAATCCATTTGTTAGATGTATTCACAAGTGAAAATTTTCTATATTGGTCTGCTGGATTGTGGTGAAGCCAGGGTCATCAGTGGATCCATCATGAAAGCAACACACATCGTACCTGCCAAGTAAACTCCCATCATCCATCCCCCTGCTCCCCATCCTTCTGTGTCTCTGTTGATCATCCTTCCACACTCTGCTTCCACTTATAAGAGAGAATATTTAGCTCCCACTTATAAGTGACAATATGCCACATTTGTCTTTCTGTGTCTGAATTGTTTCCCTTAACATAATGGCCTTCAGTTCCATTTATGTTTCTATAAAAGACATCATTTCATTCTTTTTTTGTTGCTGAATGTATTTCATTGTGTATATATAGACATTTTTTATTCAGTCGTCCACTGATGGACATGTAGGTCGATTCCATATCTTTCCTATTGTGAATGACGCTGATATATACATACAAGTATATTTCTGATACAATGATTTCCTTTTCTTTGTGTAGATGCCCAGTTGTGGGATTGTTGGATTTTATGGTTGTTCTATTTTTACATGTTGAGAAATCTCTATACTGTTTTCCACAGAGAATGCACTAATTTACAATCCCATCAACAATATATAGGCTCTTTTTCTCTACATCCTCATAAACGTCTGTTATTTTTTGTCTTTTTAATAATAGCCATTATGATTGGTATAAGATGATTCCTCATCATGGTTTAAATTTGCATTTCTCTGATGGTTAATGATGTTGAACATTTTTTCATATGCTCATTGGCCATTCTTGTATATCTTCTTTTGAAAAATGTCTATTCTTGCCTTTAACCTACTTTTTAATGGGATTATGTAGTTTTTGTTAAGCTGTTTGAGTTCCTTGTAAATTCTGGATATTAGTCCCCTGTTAGATGTATAGTTTATAAATATTTTCTCTCATTCTGTAGGTTGTCTTTCACTCTGCTAAGTATTTCTTTCATTGTGCAGAAGCTCCTTGGTTTAATTAATTCCCATTTGTCTATTTTGTTTTTGTTGCCTGTGCTTTTGATGTTTTAGTAATGAAATCTTTGCCTAGACCAATGTCCACAAGAGTTTTCCCTAGGTTTCTTCCAGTATTTTTATATTGTAATATCAGGTCTGACATTCAAGTCTTTAATGCACCTTGAGTTTTCTGTATACAGTGAGAGGTAGGAGTCCAGTTTCATTCTTCTGCATATTTACATTCGATTTTGCCAGCACCATTTATTGAAAAGGTTCTCTTTTCCCAAGTATGTGTTCTTGTAAACTTTGTCAAAGATCATAGGCTGCAAGTATGTGACTGTACTTCCAGGTTCTCTATTCTGTTCCTTTGATCTATGTGTATATTTTCATACCCATACCGTGCTGTTTTGATTACTATAGCCTTGTAAGATCATTTGAATTCAGGCAATGTGATGCCTCCAGCTTTGTTCTTTCTGCTTAGGTTTTCTTTGACTATTTGGTTCCATATGTACATTATAATCATTTTTTCTAATTATGAGAAAAATGATGTTGGTACTTGAATAGGGATTGCTTTGAACCTATAGATTACTTTGGGTGGCATGGTCATCTTAATGATATTAATTCAGATCCATAAGTACATGATGCTTTTTCACTTGTTTATGTTGTCTACAATTTCTTTCAACAGTGTTCTGCAGCTTTCTTTGTAGAAATCTTTCACCTCTTTGGTTAAATATATTTCTAGAAATTTCATTCTTTTGTAGCTATTGTAAATGGACTTACTGTCTTAATTTAGTCTTCGGTTACATCACTATTAGTATATAGAAATGCTACTGATTTCTGTATGTTTATATTATATCCTGAAACTTTACTGAATTCATTTATCAAATCTCAGAGTTTTTCTGGTGGAGTCTTTAGGGTTTTCTAGATATAAGATCATGCAAGTCATTAACAAACAGGTCAGAGGTATCTATGATTTCCTTGGTGGTTTAGGGTATGGTTAAGGAGTTGAGACTATGGTGAAATTTTGCTGGCTGGGGACTCAGATGCCAACTGAACCAGTCTTTTGGTCTCAGTAGCAACAGCAGTGGGCTGTGTGTCCCTGTTTTTAGGCTCCAGAGAGGTTTTACTATCACCAGCGTAAGTGGATTCTCGGGAACAAATTCTTGGTCCACTATGTGGCTTGCTCAGAAGCTGATAGTGGAAGCAGTGGGCTGAGCATGTGAGCATGTTTTAAGGCCCTTGATGTGTGTGCTATAGATGATGGTAGTACTGGTGGCAGAACAACCCACAGGGATCCAAGCAATCTGTGTTATTGCCACTGGTAGATGACAAAGGGTTGGATAGGGTAGTTCCCATCCCACAGCTGTGTGTTGCAGGGCAGTGGATTTTGTCCTAAGTGTGCTTAAGAAAGCTTGGTCTCCTCTGTCTATCTCCACCCAGGTGGTGGCTGTAGCACTTTACCTCAAACTTAGTTCAAGAGCATGGCCTGAATCCATTTGTTAAATTCAAATATAAATACTAAGTTAATTTAACTTTCAATTATGAATTTTTTTGAGGTGAGTGTTCTCTCTCTCTATCCCCCCCACACACAGAGAGACCCATATCAAGACACATATAACCATACACATGTATATGTACAGACTTCCCTAATAAATCAGTTGAATGCTAAATTTTACCTGTACTTCTATCATTTGCTTTTTTAATAGGAGCATCAGAGGCAAGGGTTGAGGTAGATTTTATGAGACTACCCTGAAGCCCCCAGAGAGGTGACCAAAAGTCAGGCTTACTCCTGAGGCTTACCTGGAACACTGGATAAGTAGTGCTCATTTAGCCCCCTGGGAAGCTCAAGTATTGGTACGGGAAGTAAATTTGCTCTTGGGTCACTTAATTTTAACTACACTTATATTTTGAAATTCTTACCATGTTGAAGTAATTATAGTTCACACTATGTTATGATTTGTCCTTTTTATAGTGAAAAGTGAATTGCCTAAGGATTTATATGTAACTAGATTAATGGGGGTAGCAGAACCATCAGCATTGATCTCCAAGTGCGTTTTCTCATAGTTATCGAACAATCAGAGCTGCTTAATGAAACACTGATCAAAGCTCTATTATTGACCAATCCCCAGATACTTCAACTTCATGGTAACCCATAGCATAAAGTAAGTACTGTTCATTAACTTGTCTACTGCTTCTTTAAAATGTGTTTATGCTTTTAGTATTTGTATGTCCTAGAGTTAATGAAATTTATACATTTTGGGTGAAATAATACTATGAGGAAGGAACAAAAACAAAGCAAAAACCTTGCTATTTCAGAACCTTGCAGGTTCAGTTACCACATCAAAGCTATTCTTTTTTTTTTTTAATTAAATCATGATTGTGTACATTGGTGCAATCATGGGGCACAATGTGCTGACTTCATATACAATCTGAAATATTTTCATTGAACTATTTAACATAGCCTTCATGGCCTTTTAATCACTATATGAAGACATATTCTGCATGATTTGTGTTCAGTGTTAAGTAATTCTTCTGTACTTTCTGCCTCAATATATTCCTTTCCACTCTTTTTTTTTTTTACACATATCAGAGTTGTCACGATGAGGAGGATGATGATGGTGAAGAGGAAGTGAAGAGTTTTGAAGTAAGATGGATCTTTCTAGATGTGTCTCTTTTCTACCGTGAAACATTGTTCCATAGCTTGTAACTGACTTTTCTGTTTCTTGCTTCATGGCTTACTGCAGCTTCTTGTGTCAAGGGACTGCATGTCAGAGCTGGATGGACAAACCTGAGTCCTCACATTTGCTGAAGTTAAGAAAGGAAAACATAGAAAAGTTAGATAATGAAATACAGCCCATATGTTCAGAATGAGTGCTCCTCAGAACTCCAGAGATGAGCCAGCTTTACATTGTTCTCATCTCAGCGATGTTATGGCCTGGAATTTCCAACAGATGTGTAAAGAAAGTATTTACTGAAGAGTAACATAACATCGAATGTTTAATCAAACCCTGGGTTTGATGTGTTTTCTCAACTGAAGTCTTAAAGATTCGGCCTCTTTTGACTTCTGCCCGATCAGGTCACTCATTCCGTGTACATATGGAAATGGTGGCACAGGACGCAGTTTGCTTGCATGAGTTAGGAGTGCATATACCCCTAGGACTAGATTGTATTTTGTGATTATTTTCTCAAAAATTACTGCTTTGTGTTGATTAGCTGGAAGGAAAGTTACTATTCTTTTCCCTCTTTCCTCATAGCGCACTTTTGCTTTATACAGGAGAAACTAGGTGTTGCTAAACTACCACTTTTCTCATTGATCAGTTCCTTTTTTTCTTTCTTTCTCTTTTTTTTTCTTCCTTCCTTTTTTTTTTTTTTTTTTAGAATCTTAGAAAAAGAAATGAAGTGTAAGGAAATAGAGATTAGAGGAATTTTTTTTTTTCCTATTAATTAACATGTCTGGCCTTCCAGCGAGAAGTCTGGAAATCCATCAATAGCCAGCAATGACAATTTAGGTAAATTGGAGTGGAGCCCACAAAGACAGACAGCCCAGGAGTGAGCGCAGAGCAGGGCCCGTCCAGGGACAATTTTCTGTGAGCACCTCTGCCACTCTGAAGTCAGTGTGTCGAAAATATAGAAACAATTTAGTTTGAGGATAACCCGTGACTATTGCTGGCTGAGCAAAATACCATGAGCTTAATTTTTTCTATGGCACTATAATCTTTTGTAATGTATGTGTGTTCTGTTCTCAAATCCATCCTCATTGATAAGCCATTGAGGTAGATTAGAGTGACCTGTGGGCAGCAGACGACTCTGTTTTGCTGGAGTACGCACCATTGATGGTCTACCAGTTGTCTTCAGTTGTCTTCAGAGCAGTTGTTTATTGCTATCTTCCTTCTTGTTCTCATTCTTCCTTAAGGTCACAGGATCCCAGCGCAGCAAGGTAAAACTATATCTATGTGTGTATTTGTCTGGGTCTGAGTTTCAGTTTCTTGTGACATTTACCTTCGTTAGACCCAACATCTTGGATTCTTTTATAATAAAAGATCTTGAGAATCTTTCTACAAGTTTGTTAACTCCAAAGCAATTGGTCTCGTCATGATCCCTTCCTGGACATGGGTTTATTCTTCTCAAAATCAAAATGACTCAGAATTTGCAGTTTTATCCTCCGTGTTGACTTTGAGCTGCAAACTGTGCTGGGATAAAAGCCCAGCCCTTTAGGTGATAAACTTTGAGCTTGGGACTTTTCGTTGTCAGCAAAGCATCCCAACTTTTATCCTTCCTGATTTTCTTTTTTATACCAGTCTAATTACTTGAAAACAATCTTGATAAATGGCATTGGTGGTGAAACTGGAGAGCAGGCTGCTTTTCTACCATGCTATTGATACTTTCAATTAGGATCAAGAGATTATGTCCCATTATTTCACTATGGATTTCATTATTTCATTAAAAGGAAGAATAGCTAAATATTTGGAAAATTTGTTAAGAGAAAACATTTTGGTCTACAAATACAGAACATTTTACTCTGAAACGGACCCTGCTAGCTTATAATTTATGTTCATGAAGTTACTTATTAGGGAGATTGATAGACAATATCAATAATTTTCATTTTTAAAAAGAAAATCTTTTCAGAGTGTAAGTGTAAATTCTTCCCCTTTGCCTCCTGTAAAAAAAGGAAGATGAGAAGATTTATTTGCTAATAAAATGAATTTTTAGACAGTCCTGAAAAATCTATTTGGAAGAAAAAATTGAAATATTTTTAATTTACTAAGATCTTTGGAGGAATATGCTGTTTTATACCATGATCTTTATAAAACTTTTATTTTTTTCAGATTAATATAAGGGTATATATGAGTAGGTGACATTGTTTGCATTTGTTAGGAATCCCAGTTGTATTTGAGTCCTTCACTCAGGAGGTGTGCCCTACACCCCTACGTTAGGTGAGAGATTACTGAAGCCCTTCTCCACCTCCCCCTTTCCTGATCTAATTGTATTTTTCCTCTTGTGTGGGCCCATAGTTCATCTCCTAGTGTCATATTAGAACTGAGTACATGGGATTCTGGCTTTTCCATTCTTGAGATACTTTACTAAGGAGAATATTCTTCAACTCCATGCAGGTTAACACAAAAGATGTAGAGTGTCCGTATTTTTTATAGCTGAATAGTATTCCATAGTAAACATATACCATGGTTTATTAATCCATTTATGGATTGACGCCCTCTTGGATTGGTTTCACATCTTTGTGAATTGAGCTGCTATAAACATTTGAGTGCAAGTGTTCTTATGGTGAAATTATTTTTTTTCTTCTGGGTGGATACCTAGTAATAGGATGACAGGATCAAAGGGAAGGTCCACTTTTAGCTTGTGGAGTATTCCCATACTTCTTTCCAAAGAGACTGTAATAGTTTGCAGTTCCACCAATAGTGCGTAAGTGTCCCCTTCTCTCCTCACCCTTGCCAGCATCTGCAGCTTAGGGACTTAAATTTGAGTTCATGCCTATACTATTATACATAACTCAGATATGATAAAGATGGTAGCTCAAATCATATAATGGAAATAACACTTGGGGACATATCACAGGCTTCAGTAAAATAATAGGTAGAACAGGTATAATAATCATTTGTAGATTTTGATATTTTATCACTATTTATTATTGATAAATCTTTTCTATAAATTGTTGAGCGATGCAAACATGAAGGAACCTCCTAAATCAACCATGGATTTGATTTCCTAAAGCAAAAGCTAGAGCCCCAAGAATATATTGATAGCTGTGTGTTGATACTGCTGGACGTATTGCTTATCAAGAAAACCATTTGGCTTTGAAAGAGGAATGCTTTTTCAGGGAGATACAACCGCAAATCCAATTTGGCAAATAGGATTAAATTTAGTGACATTAGAAAGAAAGGTTTTCCTTATTCAGGAAAGAAATCTAAAGAGGACTAAGAGTAGAATCTTATTATTTAGAATCCAGGTTTCAGGCCAGGCCGAGAACAAGAAACCACGTGCGGTACGGAGCCTGACCAGAGAGAAAGGGCTACCTTGGGATTTAGAATGACTTGGTCACGTGATGGTGAAACCTGGCAATTAATCCCAAAATAGGGGATGATAGTCCCAGCCAAAGACAGGTTTGTAACCTGGGAGTTTCACCAGATTCAGGGATTTTTCACTGCATAATCAGTTGTTTGGCCAGTCTTCATAGGATTTGGGGGTATAACTCATTATTTACACCTAATTTATGTAACATGCTATGAATGCTTCACAAAATATGTGCTTTGTGAGTGAGTGATATGAAATCAGTCTTGCAAAGTTGAGGAAACAGCCATGTCTAATCAATCACCTATGCAGATATGCTTCTCTGAGGTTGGCAATGTGCTACAAATGTAGCCACTGAAAAACTGAACCAGATAGTCAAATCACTCCTTCCTTCATAATTTTAATAATCAGGATGTTTGACAGTTTAAACAATGCTTACAACAATTTATGTCAAGTAAATTTGGAAATATTGTCCCTAGAACTGGTTGGTTATTAATATTAGACATACTTCCTACTTAAAATCTTTATCTGTGAAGTATTCAACAAAGACATTGAGAAGGGCAAAGAGGAGATATAAAGAAAAATACTAGCCAGGTGTAGTGGCTCATTCCTGCAATCCCAGCCCTTTGGGAGCCTGAGGCAGGAAGATCTCTTGAGCCCAGCCTGGGAATCATAGCAAGACCCCATATCTAAAAAATTTTTTAAATGAAGGTAGGATATATTCTTTGTATAGCTTAATTTGAGTGTAGTATAGTATAGCTTGAGTTTCAGGCTCCTTTGGACACAGAAACAGGTGTCTATAAGAAACTGAATTTTAGAACTAGTGGTCAGAAATTAAATATGCATATTTAAAAGTCAGTATAAAGAGAAATTGTGAATTGTGGCAGAAGAAATAAGTGAGGTAACCCAAGGAATGGATATATATTTAAGAAAAAAAGCATACATAAACCAGTATAACACCTACTTTTTAATGGTGGAGGAAAGAATTGTTATCAGTGCTTTTTTGCAGTCTGATGAGCATTTGCTATTATTTGAAAATTTTTCATTCATTTCAAAGAATAATTCATTGTTTATAGACATGTTATGTAATTTAAGAAGTCAAGTTATTATTTTGAGGCAGCTTATTTGCTTCTATTGTGGGGGTCACACACATGTAGTCCAAGCTACTGAGGAGGTTGAAGCAGGAGGATAATTTGAGTCCAGGAGATTGAGGCTACATTGAGCTATGATTACACCACTGTACTCCAGCCTGGGCAATAGAGCAAGACCCCTACTCTTAAAAGCAAAAAAGAAAATGGAATGTGCTATTATAAGAACATTTTCCCTAAGGAATACAGTAAAACTAAAAAAAAAAAAAAAAAAGATGAAAAACAGAAAATATGGAACAAAAAGTTAAGCACTTACCAGCTTTTTTTTCTTTGATCACCTACATATTTTATTGATATTGATCCAATTAAAACTTGCCTCATTCACCTCGATAATTTAATTCCCTATTTCATCTCTACTATATGTAAATATGTTTTCTTACACCTACATATTTAATAACTTTATTGCATATTTAGCTAACTTTTTTAGATTTGGGCTATTTCCATAGGAAAATTGTAAATGAAGACAGTTAAATCTTATAAAGAGGACAACATTAATTGAAAGGGAGGAAATGTTTTATTGGTTACCTATAAAGTTCATTATTGTACATGCATGCTTTAGTTAGGTTTTGGATTCTTCACAAGCCCAAGCAACTAAATAAATAATAAATAATGTTTCAAGTCAAATAACTATTTTCTGAGCGTGATGGGTTTTTTTCTCCCAGCTCAACCAAGAGGTTTGGGACCAGAATAAACCACATTTTTGAAGTATATTTTGCAGAATATTTGGAAGTATTCTTGAGATTTTTTTACTCTAAAAGCTGAAGGTATGACATTGAATGATATTTCAGTGAAAGCATTTCTTTGGAATAGTGAAGTACTCTAATATATGATTATTATTTACTGAAAAACATTTTTGATGCCAGTGGAGCAGAGATAAATGAGAAGAATAGCATCAACTTCTTTCTCCAATATTTGGCAAGCTGTATCTTCCTTGGGCAAATGCCCAATTTCTAATTCACAGATGAATGCTCTGATAGGTCCCTGAGGTCCTATTTCTCTTTATTGATTAAGGAGAATTTCTGTACCATAAATACTAAATACGCCTGTGGCGGAGTTGGCATTCTGTGATAAATATTGAGGATACTGGCATATTCTCTCCCAGGTGGACCTCAGACATAACTACAATGACATCATCCCTGCTAATGTCCTTATACCAATGTCCAGCTCGTATTTCAAAGTATGAACCATCAAGTATGAAAGAATCAATTTCATTCTCAAATGTCTTAAGGACTAATATTATGTAGCATGACCCCAATGATAAAGAATTTTTGTAAGCCCCTCCACGGATTTAATTTTAAAGAGAATTTCATTTTTTTTGTAATTCTGAAAGAATGAACTAGCCGTAACATGTAACAACCCCAAGTAGGTATATAGTTTGAACTTGGAATAGGTTTATTCAGCGCTACTCCTAGTAAGACAGCAATTTAAACTAAAAAGGCTTACTGAATCTTAGCAAAGTGAATCCTCAAATTCACAAAAATTAAAGCCACAGCTATAAATATAAAATCGAAACCTTTATTCTTTTTATGAAAAAAACACAGTTCTCCACTTCCTACTGCAGAAGCTGTGTAGCCCTAAGTTGTTTTGTGTGGCAGTAATGATTCATGAAGGAGCAGAGGGCAGAGACTTGAACGGCTGGTGTTCTCCAGGGCTCACGCCTGCTGCTGCCATCTGCCAGCTGCATTTTCTTGTCATTAAAGGATTGATCTCAGTAACGATCTGATCTCTTAGCCGAGGTTTCCTAGAAAACAGAGGCAAAACTCTTGTGTGCTGGTACTTTTCCTGGGAGTGGGGGTGTTTAACACCAGGGAAGTAAGAGTTAGAGAGGAAGAGAACTGATACAGGGCGGACGAAGGGTACAACAGCTCTGAGCTGACCACAGCTGTCCGCAGTGCAGCTTCGTGTGGGGCGCCTTTAGAGAGACCCCATAGGCTCTTTAGATGTGAGTCCTTCCCATCCCTATTACTTACGGGGTACAGGGAGTTAATTTCTTCCCACTTCCTGCGGATAGTGACTGGATCCTCCAGAGCTGCCTTGGGTCTAGCCCATCTGGTGTCCAGGCACCACTTTCCTTCTTTATCCATCAGCCTGAGTTTTGGGGGTGAGGGGAAGTGGTAGAGCAGGTGACTTTCACAGCAGAGAATGGCGTCAGTCATTTCTGGCATCATTCTAGCTCAGGAGCAAGGCATGTGGCCAAAGTCTGGAGAGATGACAGCTCGTGGGAGAAGTGGGGTCCTGGCCCCGGGACGAAGGGAATATCCCAGAAAGCTGGTGTTTCCTATCACCTATGGTAACTCGTGTATTCGGATGTGGGGACCTAAACAGCAGGCTGCAGAGAAGACGCGCGGCCGGCCTCTGGGCCTTCCACGTCCCTGCATTCAGCCACTGTGCATGGGAAATATTCAGAGTGCAAAAATGTATTCATACCCAGCATGCTCAGGCTTTCCTTCTTGTCATTATTGCCTAAACAATACACTATAACAGGGCGGAGCCTATGGCTCAGTGAGTAGGGCGCCAGCCCCATATATCAAGGGTGGCAGGTTCGAACCCGGCCCCAGCCAAACTGCAACCACAAAAAAATAGCCGGGCGTTGTGGCGGACGCCTGTGGTCCCAGCTACTCGGGAGGCTGAGGCAAGAGAATCTCCTAAGCCCAAGAGCTGGAGGTTGCTGTGAGCTGTGACGCGACAGCACTCTACTGAGGGCAATAAAGTGAGACTGTCTCTAAAAAAAAATTTTTTTTATGTATATATAATAACAATTATTTACATGGAACTTATATCAGATGTTATATAAATCTAGAAATGATTTAAAGTATACAAGGTGTGCGTGGGTGATATGCAGAGACTGTGCCATTTTATATTTGGAGAATTGAGAATCCCTGGATTTTGGTATCTGTGGGGAACAATGTTTCTGGAACGAGCCCCCCATGGACACTGAGGAAAGTAGTTGTGCATTTTTCCTATGCACAGTAAGTTGACTTTATGTGCTGTCATTTTAAAAATAATCTCAGGTAAAGTTTGTAATTGACCTGATTGTGTACAATAAATGACCAGCTGCCACTACGAATATAGACACTCAGATGTGCTGCCTGTCTTAAATCCCAGCTCCACCACCTAGTGAACTCAACCCTCAATTTTTCTGTCTGTAAAATGGGGCTAATTAGAGTATCAGCTTCATAGAGCTTTTATAAGGATTAAATTCACCAGCACATACATATGTAAGACACTCAGAACGTTGATTAACACATAACAACCTCTATATATGTATTTGCAGTTATGTATACTGAATCAGTTTTACTTTCTCTCTTAGAAACAAGTCAGGAATGCTCACATAGAAACAGTTACAGTACAGGGAGCATAGACTACTCAGTCCCAGAGACCTGGGTGCTCATCCCATGCCATTTGGCCTTCAGCACATTATACTTACCTGATCTGTGTCTTAGCTTCCTTTTCTTTGAACAAAGAGTTTGGGGCTAGATGTTCTCAGGGGTGAAACCAACCTGTATTGTCAGGTTTGCTATCCGCATGTAAAATCTCTTTGTTCATCAGGCCAATGTCACAGTTCTTATAAATGCATAAATATTAACATAAATATGCAAGCTTTCATTGTTTTTCTTCTTATCTTCTGTGGAAGGTTGAAAAAGAAATTAAACTCCGTGTCTTTTAGAACAGGAATGTCACAGCAAAAAATGTTTTATAGGAAATATTGTCTGACTTCTACACAATACATAGAAATCTCCACTTTTCTTAGTTTGGTACTTAAAATATCACAGAATTACACATGACGCATTAAGTTAAAGGAAATAAAGAAAAATGTTAAAGGACATAAAGTGGAATTTTCCAAGAATGAAGGTAGTGTATGCGATTTCAAGCTTTCTAGAAGCCAACCTGAAATTGCATAAATTTCATAATTTGTGATATTAATGAAATAGTCTTCTTTATTGGGAGAAGCAAATTTCCTAAAGTTAAAACTCAACAGCATTTTTCCACCTGAGGACATTATCTGTTATAATAAAAATTAGCCTCAACAAATCAGGAAAAATAATCATTTGATGATTTATACAATGAAGTCCACTTATACAGACACCATCTGAGGTTGGATTAGTACAGAATGGGTATGCATAGACGGAAGAATAGAAGAAATATGTATCCTTAAGACAGACTCCCGAAAAATCCTCCTCCTAGCTCACAGGTAATTCCCTGGCCCGGAATTGGGGACTATATGAAATATTTAGAGCGCAGCTGCTTCCCAAGAGTTGATCTGAGGTAGGCTTAATAACCACTGGTGAAGACCGAGAGTTACGGACACTAGCACTCTAGTTGTGAGCTCAAAATGAAGAGGAGTTGTGATTTGTTCTGTGATCGAAGTTTTTCTAACTTCTCATTTTCTGACTCATTAATCCAACATTCTGGCACCCTCGCGGTCTAACCATAGCTTTGAATTATCAGTGGTCATCAGCTACTTTATTGCTCTTTTATCAGGCTATGTTGGGAGAGAATGAACAACATGGCACGTCCTGTCTGTATTCAAGGCACTGTCTTTGTTTTTAAGGCTTAAACAAACAAATAGGTGAATGAAGGCTGATTTAAATCAGTATTCTCCTTAGGAATAAGTTGAATTCTCTATAAGGAAAAGTCAACTTTTTAAGTTGATAACTTGCGATTTTAGAATTACTCATTCTCCACTCTCAAAAGTGTAAATGTTGTCAGTTAGACTCTAAAATAGAAAACTATTTCAACTCAGCTGAGTTTTATTGCTTCAGCATAGTTTTAAATTAGTTCTAAATATGCTGAATCCTTGGGAAACAATATTCCACCCAAAATACAAGTGTATATGATATTGGAAGAACTGACCACAAAGTCACATTCTACAATATATCTAAATTTCAGAACCTCTAGCACATTAAAGTGAAGTGCGTGTTTCTCATTAGTTTCTTTTGCCTTGGTATATTAGAAAACTTTTCTACCATTTTTAAAAAGTTTGATCTGAATAAAGATTTATTTTCCCTCATTCTTTGGCTTTTGTTGTTGTTAAAAAGAGCATTACAAAGTATGCTTATCCTATTGAGAAGTAGAATTCTGGAAGTTTTTTTTTTCCCTTTTTTTTTTTATAATTTTATTGAATCATAATTCTGTACATTGGTGCAATCATAGGGCACGATTCATATACATTCAGAAATGTTTTGATCGTACTGTTACAGATAGCCTTCATGGCATTTTCTTGATCACTATATAAAGAC
>CAUYON010070014.1:0-14277 GCA_963573935.1 Arctocebus calabarensis | reverse complement strand
AGGAGACACCTGTGCCTTGGTGTCTCCTTCACTTTACACTTAGGACTAAATGTGGAACCCCCGTTTCCTATGCCTAGGCCATTTTCATGTGAATTTCCTAGGCCTCAATTCCATGAATGGACTGTATCCATTCATTCACCTTGCCCCTGGCAGAGAGACTATGTTCGTTCATTGATACATTCATTCACCTTGCCCCTGGTGGAAAGGACTGTGTTCATTTGTTTCCTGGCCAAGGAACCCATACACCTATATATACCCTTAGACTGAAAGCCTAAAGGGAGAGACAGGGAAAGACCAGGAGAGACAGGGAAAGACCGGGAGAAAAACGGAGAGAGCTTTTCTCTCCCCACTTGAGTTCTCTCTCTCTACTAGGAGCTTTCGTGTTTTCTGTATTCTTTGCTGTAAATAAATTCTGTCTTACCACTGGGGGGAAAAAAAAAGAAAAAGAAAATGCCATGAAGGCTATGTTAAACAGTTTGATGAAAACATTTCAGATTGCATATGAAACCAGCAAATTGTACCCCTTGATTGCACTAATGCAATTGCAGCTGTGATTTAATAAGAAATAAAATAAAATATTTTGAATATATAAAAAAAAAGAAGAAGAAGAAGCAAAATTGAAGGACTCAAGAAAGCCAGACTTGACACTGGTGGCAAGTACCATAAACAAACCATAGCAGCTGTTAAAGCTTCATGTTCGGTGGCACTCAAAATCGCCAGAGCAATGAAACCTCACAACATTGCTGAGAATTTACTGTTGCCAGAGGCCAAAGATGTCGTTGGATTTACAGTCAGAGGTGAATTTGTTACAAAATTTAGTGCAATTTCCTTATCTAAGGACACTGTCCACAGAAAATAGATGACATGTCTGCTGACATTCTTGATCAGGTAATCCAGGAAATTAAATCTGCTCCACTTCCAATATTTAGTATCCTACTTGATGAAGTTACAGATGTTGCAAACTGTTCACAGTTACTGGTTTACGTGAGGTATATTAATAATGGCAACTTTAAAGATGAGTTTCTTTTTTGCAAACCTCTTGAAACTACAACTACTGCACCTGATGTATTTGACACAGTTGCTTTATTTCTGAAACAGCATAAGATCTCTGGGGAAAACAAGGTTTGTGGTGTTTGCACAGATGATCCTCCAGCTATGCTAGGATGTTGATCTGGATTTCAATGTTTGGTACTGAATGAGTCACCAAAAGTCATCGGAACTCACTGTATGATTCATCAGTAAATATTAGCAATGAAGATGCTGCCACAAGAGTTACAAGAAGTAATGAAAAGTGTCATACATTCTGTCAGTTTTTTGTACGTTCTGTCAGTTTTGCAAAGGCGAGCACATTGAACAGTCAACTGTTCTCTCAACTGTGCAACGAGTTGGATGCGCCGGACAATGCTGTGCTATTTCACACTGAAGTGAGATGGTGGTTGAGAGGAAAAGTTTTAAAACGTATTTTTGAGCTTCATAATGAACTCAAAATGTTTTAATATCAGAAAGCAAGACCGCAGTTTGGAGCACTTTTCAGCAATAAAAGTGAACTGCAGAAAATAACTTACTTGGTTGACATCTTTGCCATCTTGAATGAGTTAAATTTATCACTACAAGGACCAAATGCAATGTGCCTCAATTTGTCTGAAAAGATCCAGTCATTCCAATGAAACTTGAGCTTTGGCAAAATAAATTGGATGAAAATAAAACTTACATGTTGCCTACCTTATCTGCTTTCTTTGAGGAACGTGACATTGAACCAGACATAGGATTATGATGATAATTTCTGTGAAAGAACCCCACATACTTGCAGACGAAATTTCATCGTACTTTCCAAATCTATCTGACACCCCATTTGCACTTGCCAGAAACCCATTCACACTCAAAGTTGAAGATCTTCTTGAGACAGCACAGGAGGAGTTCATTGAACTTATTAACAGTGATGCCGTGAGAACTGATTTCTCTACAATGCCAGTTACAAAATTCTGGATCAAGTGTTTGCAGTCCTATCCTGTTCTGACTAAGACTGTGTTGCACCTTCTTCTCCCATTTCCAACAACATATCTTTGTGAAACAGGGTTTTCCCATTTGTATTTATTAAGTCTAAATACAGAAGAAGACTTGTTGTGGAAGATGATCTTCGTTGTGCTCTTACAAAGCCTGCCCAAGGCATTTCTGATCGGTACTGATGTTGGCTTTTTGCGCGTACTGTCGCAAAATGTAGCAATGGACTTAATGTTGTTACATTAAGACTGTTACCCATGCTACACCGTGCTTTAAGACAAAATTTCATTTATTTGTAATTAGAAATAAATATTTCACAATATATAATTACATATTGCTTTTGATTAATCACTATGCTTTAATTATGTTCAATTTGTAACAATGAAAATACATCCTGCATATCATATATTTACATTACAATTCCTAGCAGTAGCAAAATCATAGTTGTGAAGTAGCAACAAAAATAATTTTATAGTTGGGGGTCACCACAATATGAGGAAACGTATTAAAGGATCATGACATTAGGAAGGTTGAGAACCACTGCTCTAGTGCAATTTTTGCTGGCACCAGGGTTAGCAGGTTCAAAACAGGCTGTTTCTTGGTTCTTCATGGGGCTGGTTTGGGAGGCCACAGTGGCAATGGGGAGCCATACATGTGGGCTGGTTCCCAGGCTCCTGAGCAGCAGATGTGGTACGGTTAATGGCAGTAGTAGTGGTAGTCTAACCCTCTGGTTTCCAAGTGGTCCACATCAGTGTTGGCAGTGGCTGTAATAGGCTGGATGGACCAGTCCCCAAGCTGTTGTTGAGGCATACTGACTGTAGTAAGCAGGGATAGTCTTTGGCAGATTTGGAGTTGAATGGTCAAGGAGGGTCGCAGTAGCTGTGCTGTGGCCTTGCTACTGGGTGGGCAAAGTTGTTTTCTGTGGCACTAACTACAAAGAAGCAGCTAGGAAGTGCAGGCTTTGGCCCTAGTCGATGGCTGCAACCAGGGTTAGCCTGTTCTCAGGGCACTTGTAAATACATGCCTCCCTGCTAGTGGGGTCACTGCCAATGGCTCATGCTTCAGCCCTGACTGCAGCAACACCTGATCACATGTGGGGTATATCAATGGTATTCCAGAGATGCGGAGATGTAGAGCCTGGCCCTAGGGAAGGATGCAATCTGGTGGGGACTGGGCTCTTGTAATGGCATCTTGCTCTAGTTGTTTAAGACAACGGGGTATGTGGGATCCAGTGAGAGGGCCTTCTGTGGAGCTATGCTATCATGCAATCTCTGTTGTGATATTAAGACTGTTACCCATGCTACACCATGCTTGAACACAAAATTCCAGAAGGCTCTTTATGTTAGTCTCAGAGCCTGCAGGGGTGAAGAGGCTCTCTTGTGGTGGGGATTGCATAATCCGTGATAGTAACATGGACTGTTGGGGGTCTCTCACTTATACTTTCCCTGTACTGGGGAGCTTGCTAAGTCTTTCAACTGATCCCAGCTGAACAGGTCACGTCACTTCCCGCTTCTTCCTTGCCTCAGGTGTTTCTTATCTTTTCTGTGATGGAGTCCAACATTCTTTCTTAGGTGATCCATTCAAAATGTGATAATCTACCCACTACTATGTTTGTTCTTAGTTGTGCAGCAGGCAAGCGTCAGATGGCCCTAGTCAGCCACTATTGTAGGATTATGATTATTCAGGAAAAATTCAAGGTGAAGTCTAAGCAGTTTGAATGATGATAAAAAGAAATCTAGACATTTGGTTATCTTTTATATGTTAATGGTCTTTGTTTTAATGCAAACATATAGTCCTATTCATCAGAGATGCTTTAAATTTCAGAAATTTTTAGATTTTTAGAAATTTTTAGATTTTTAGAAATTTAAACTGGCACATATTCTATAACACTTCTAAGAGGACCTTGAGCAGCAAACATCCTTAACCAAACACATTTGTCTTTCTTTAGTGAATATTATGAATATTTAGCAGATAGGACTAAATAAATAAAAAGCTTCAAATTTGGTCAGGTCAGATTTTACCTCCAAATATGGTCATATCAGATGAAGTTTTCCTGCCAAAATGACTTATGAATAAATTTTAAGTTATTCTAGCTTTTTGAATTTTAGAATACTGTTGAAGAATTGTAGACCTATATTCCATAGATTTTATTAGCATTACTTGACTTTTGAGGTAAGTAGAGAAGGTATTATCATCCCCATTTTATCCCTGGAAAACTGGGATGTAGAGTAAATTTGTGACATCTCCTAGGGGATAGATAGAGACAGGAAATGGTCAAAATTCAACTGGAACCAAAGTGTCCTGATCCTCTACCCCAGGGATGTTCTCAATTTTTTCATGGCTTTTTTAGTATTCAGTGGCTTTTCACTTGCAGCTTGCTTGGCCCATGGTAGCCGCGATTGCTCTAGACAGGGCAGGAATCCAGAACTTAGCAACACAACAGGTGCTGTGTACAGTTTCATTAGTATTTGATGCATTGGGTCCTGATTGTGTAATTGTTCTAAGGAAAAGCTAGCATATATACCTCTCTCTTGCTCTCTCTCTGTATACATATACACATAGATACACATGATATTTGTTGGAATGGGCTAATTAGGTGTATCTGTTCCTTGCAAGTCCAATTTTGCTAGAGTTTCCCTTTTCACCCTTTGCTGAAAAGAACTAAAGTAAGCAAGCTATCCGCTGTATCTCCTCCCAGCTCTTGAAAATCCTGCTATTTTGCTGGCATCATGAACACCCATACCCTTGGAGCATTTTATTGCTGCAGCTGTTTCACACACCTATTTTTGGCAGCACAGAGGTTAGTCCCAGAAGTGATGGCTTAGAATAATTGACCTGGTGTAGTCTTCTTGGACATCTGAAGCCTAAATTATTTTCACAACACCTGAGGACACTGAGAAGCCTATTTTATCACTTCTGGTGTTTTTAGCATAAAGTCAACATTAAAATTCAGGTTTTCTCTTTTTCTGCAGGGATTCATTCATTCCTATTTTTGTCTGTTCATCCAGCAAGCATTTTTCAAAACCCTTTTAGTGAGATAATTGCTAAGAAGGTCACATGAAGTTCACCGGACAGTTCTCTCTCTGCGAGTACTGTGGGGAAATAATGGTTTTCAGGACTGGCATGGAAAAGTCATAAATTAACCTAAGCATTCACAACTTTCCAATGTAGTAGGCCAACATGTCAATCTTTTTATTATTATTATTTGTTTACAACTACACATAAGAAGTCAGCCAGGGGGCGGCTCCTGTGGCTCAGCGAGTAGGGCGCCAGCCCCATATACCGAAGGTGGCGGGTTCAAGCCCGGCCTCGGCCGAACTGCAAAACAAACAAAAAAATAGCCGGGCGCTGTGGTGGGCACCTGTAGTCCCAGCCACTCGGGAGGCTGAGGCAAGAGAATCGCTTAAGCCCAGGAGCTGGAGGTTGCTGTGAGCAGGGTGACGCCACGGCACTCTACCCAGGGCGATAAAGTGAGACTCTGTCTCTACAAAAAAAAAAAAAAGAAGTCAGCCAGGACAGTTAAATGTTGTGAATAGTGTCATTGGACTTTGGATGACATATGACCTGGTTCAGATTTTGGCAAGTAATCTCCTAGGTTGACTGATTTCAGGAAGTTACCTATACATGGGGTACATTTGTAGATACTTTTGAGAATATCTTGATTTTTGGTTCTAGTGTCTTTAAAATGAAGTTGTAAGTGTCTTTCTTCTGAGAGACTTACTGAGGCCATGCATGTGTTACTAGTTAATTGAAACTGATGAAGATGCTAACAATAAATAGATTTATTTTTCTCACATTTCTGTCCCCAGACATATTCCTATATATCTCTTTCTTCTGTCTCTTCATAAGAGATCCCCAAATGTTTTAGTGCTTCCAAAAATAAGAACAGTATTGTTCTCAGGCATTAAAAAGTTCCAGTCTAGTTTAAATTAAAAATGTCTATAAAAAATCCAAAAGTGTGGGAGAATTTAATTGCAGTATGTATCTATATGAAAAATGACCCATAGCCACACTATATAAAGAACTTCTCAAAATCTCACAGAATATTCTCTGTAAGAGATGATAACTCAATATAAAAATGGACAAAAGTGGACACATTTCAGAAAAGAGGATATCCCAATGGATAATAAAACCATGAAAAGATGCTTAAATTCTATAGTTAACAGAAAAATGCAAATGAAAACTAGAATGAGATGCTAATGCACAGTGTAGAAAAAGAAAAAAAAAACTTTTCCTCTATCCCCTTTGTTTCAGTGGCTGAGACCTATGAATTTACCTAGAAAAGCTAAGGGTAATAGAGAAGAAATATGCAGATGGAACCTGACAGGAAGAAAGAAAACACCCCACAAGTGATAAGACTTGAGAGTTCGTAATCATTTTAATGATGGGTGATAAATTATGGAGGAGTGAGTAAACAGAAGGATGCTTGAGCTTCTAGAGCCTTAAACTGTGGGAAAGCAAATACATAAAGGGAAAACTAATGGAAGAAAATAGTTATAAAAAACTATTTATAGCTTATTTTAATAAGAATTATTATTTTAATAAGAATTATTTAATAAGGGGTTATTTTAATAAGAATTGTCTATGCAGACTCATCTTGGTGCCATCTTTCCTTCACCAGTAATAAGTGATATATGGCCTGGTTCACAATTTGTCAAGCAATTTACTAGGCTGGCTGATTTGGGCAAGGAACCTATACATGGGGTATATTTGTAGTTAATTTTGGGAATCTCCTGACTTTGGTTCTGGTATTTGTGAAGTAAAATATATAAGCATAGAGGGAGAGTAGAGATTATTCCTATGTCCGCTGTTTCCCAGTTGGCTTTGGTTCAAAATAATTCTTATGCCAATGCGGCATAATTTTGAGTGGCATATTCTGATCCCCTTCAGTAACTACCGGGATAGCTACAATACAAAGACAGAAAATACCTCGTCTTGAAAATAATGTAGGGCAATGGAAACTTTCAGTCACTACTGGCAGGAATCTAAATTGATTTTCCAACCACACGGAAAACTCTTTGTCAATATCTATTGAAACTAGATTTAAGCACATGCCATTACTCAGAAAATCCATTTATAGGCATATTCCCAACGAAAATGTGTGCATGTGTTCACGGAAGGCATGCTTTGGCATGTTCATGTAAGTATTATCCATAGTAATCCCAAACTGAAAATTGTCCAAATTCTCATGCAATCAAATATTGCTTGAAAACGCAAATCAATGATTTACAACTGTAGGCAGAAACATGGATAAATATCATAAACAAAATGTTGAGTGGAGGAAGCCAGTCCCCAACAGACTACATATTCTATGACTTCATTTATTCAAAATACAGAAACAAAGAAAACTAATTTATAGTCTTACAAGTCATGTTTGGGGGAGATAATATTGGAAAAAAAGAAGGAAGCTCTGCTTTGTTTTTTAACTAGGTTATGTGGTATATTTAGTTTGTAAAATGTTATTGAATTATACATTTATGATATGTATACTTTTCTATACGTTATACTTCAGTAAGCCTTTTCCCCTGTGATGTCCTTTCACTTATCCTTCACCTTTCATCTTTCGCCTTTCTAAATCTCCTCATCTCCTCATATCACCCCCTCAGCTTTTTGAAGTTTTCATTATCACTGTCACTTCCCTGAGGTTTGGGATTCTATAATCCAGAAACTGAAGGAGACCTGTGTTAGAACAGCTCTCCTCTGTCCTTCACCCTCCCTATCCAGGCCTTGCATATCCATGCATAGTTTTGCCCACAGCACTAGTCCTTGGCCACTAAAGGCTATTTTTTGGATCTCAGGATATAGCTCACACCATTGTATGGCTCTATGGGCCTCTAGCCTACCTTACCTAAATGAAATCATGACATGGCTAATACAAAACTTTTGCAAAAAATTAAAAATGTAACTCAGAATTCTATCAGCTGTACCAGGACATAAATAATTCTTCACATCATAAGGCCTGGGTTCTTGAAAAGATGAATTGTAAAGAAAGAGGTGGTATGGGATCAATGCATTAAAGAGACTTACAAAGAATGTCAAGGTATTACAGTGGAAAAATGAAATTATCATGTGCAGGGATACACAGTTAGATGATACAATTTAAAAAATGTAAAGGAAAACAATTACAGTGCAAATCAGGTTAATGGCTATTTATTGAATGTGGGAGGAGAGAATGTTATGATTGGGGTGGGGCACATGGATGGAGCTTCTGGGGCAGGTGGCAACGTTTCTATTTTTTGATCTGGCACTGTATAGAAGGATGTATGCCTTTAAAATGTTATTAAACCACATGTATATTTTGTGATTTTCAGTATTTGTGTTTTATTACTTAATATATTACAGGACTTTTTTAAATTGGAAAATTGTTACCCCTGTACAGATATAAAATGAAGATATATCAAGGATTTAATTTAATTTATTCTTTAGTTAGATAAGCAAAAAGTTGTTTAAGTGGTTGAAAAAAGAAACCAGGAGCACAAATTTATATGGATTAGGGAATATTGAAAAAAAATTACAAATGGTTTGAACATTGGAGGAGAGAAATCAATTAAACCTCCACCAGACAGAATTTATTTACCTGTCTATAGATGAGAATTATTTGCATTTCTATCAATTTTCTACAAGGTAACCTGAACTGTATAACATTGTAAAATAATCTAGTCATAGGCAGAGGTGCATGTCCCTGTATGATCAACAAATACTGGAACTCTAGCATTCTATTGTAAAGACATCCAGCAATCTCTTTTGCCTTTTCAAAAGTCTTAATTTTCATTATAAATAAAAATACTTTTTAAATGAACAAAAATAAAATGTAACTGACAGCATTGGCGTATTTCAGCCTACTCTATCCCCTTGGGTGACTTTTCACATTTTAAGCAGAAAGAGTTTGGCTAAATTACCAGGCTGTTGATGATGTAGTAGTGGAATGAATGCAAACAATTGCAAGATGGTAGTTTTTAATGAGTATGTAATCATATTGAATTTGTTAACTAATTCTTTTCTTTATGAACAAGCACATTTCATCATTAATCAGGCATAAATAAATATAAACAATATAATGCATTAAAATTTTGAAGGACTACTGGGTTATCTCCGATGAATGAAGTTGGGTAATCTGGCTTCAGAATGAGCAGGTTCCAGGAGTGCTGAAGGAGGCCTCCTTGCTTAGAATATAAAAATTAGTGGCACTCAGCTCCAAAAATTTAAATTCTTCCAGTTTTTTCATTCTACATTTTAGTTTCTTGGTAGATAGAATCTTCCTTTGACCAGAAGGGAGATAGCAAGGTCACATGACCCACAAAAGGTCCTTTTAGGTCTCTTCCCTTTTAGGCTGTTTCCAGAGAAAGGTGAAACATTGTAAGTTAAGCGTCTGACTGAAGAGTATAGCATCTGCTATAATCTTGTTAATGGGAAAAAAACCCAAACTCTAAAATAATTTCTGAGCTGAACCTGTGTGACCATGGTCCTGGAAGCCATACCCAAAAAGTCTTAAGCAAGTGGTCCCACTGCAGTTGGGTTATAGTTTGGTTTTATACATTTTAGAGAGACAGGAATTACAGGTAAAGTCATAAATCTATACTTGGAAGGCATAGCATTGGTTTGGCCAGAAAAGGTGAGATATCTAAAAATAGGGCTTATAGGTTGTAGGTGGGTTCAGAGATACTTTGATTTGTAATCGTGAAAGAAATAAAGTTTTGGCTAAAGGCTTGGAATGTTTTAAATTAGATTAGAAAGTCTGTTAACTAGAGATAAGCCACAGTTTACAGACTTAAAGGATCTGTTAAATAAATTGATGACGTGCAGGTCATTTAACCTTTGCTCTGCATGGCCTTAGGTCCTGTTAATAATTTAGTATCTTATTGTCCTGGGTCACTCTGCACTCCCTTCCCTTCATGGGAAATCCCCTTGGCCAAGAGGCAGTTTGTTCAGTGGGATGGAGGTTTAAGATTTTGTTTTAGATTAAAATCTTCAGTTGTTATCTCATTCTTTAAAACTAGATCTCCCTTGCTCAGAAAATTATGTCACTGATTTCAGACTTTTACATTCTTTAATCTTGTTTTCCATATGAATACTGTATTCTCTTTTCCTGTTTTCCATATGAATACTGTATTTTCTTTTAAAAGGGGTGGGGAATAATAGCCTTCTGGTTTCTTAAGTTGACTGACCTACCAAATGGTAAAATCTTCCTAAATATTCAGAGCAGTGGTTCTCAGCCTTCCTAATGCCACAATGCATTTTCATTGTTAAAAAGGGGTCGCAACCCACAGGTTGAGAACTGATGATTTAGAGATTGGTAAAAGAGGCAAGTTTATCTTATCAGTAAAGCCAGAAATTTATTTTCTTAGAATTTCCAGAAGACTCATTTTCTAATCTCTCTTTTACATCTCTCTCTATCTTATTTTCTTCCAGCCCTTCCTTCTTCCTTATTTATTTTTTTCTTTTCTATCATCAAGGATTTGAGTACCTACTATGAATTAGGCAGCAGGCTATGTGCTTAATATACAAAGATGAAAAAGTCATGAACTTCAGCTTTCATTACCTTCCTTTTGAGGAAGAATGAGATACAATGCTGATTAGCTGTACATTATCCTTCTTTGTCACCGTTACCTAAAGGCAAACTGCCTTCTTTTGGGAGCTTCTGCTAAAAATAAAATTAGTTTCCTTAGTCTTTTCTGGGAAAGTAGTCACTAAAGAAACATATTCAATGGCCAATGTCTTTTTAAAATTGCTTTTAGTAAGGAGGACAATAAGTAGTAAATTAAAATTCAAGCAAACACAGATCAAAGGTAACCATGTTAGGAGGAGTTTCCTGATTTTTTTTTGTTCTTAAAATTTAGATAAGATTGTTTCCAACATCTGGGCCATGTTGATTCTAACATCTTTTTGTTTTGTAAATCCAAATCTCTTCTTAAATATTCTGTTGTATGTGCACCTATTAAACAAGAATGGGAATTTTTGTCTCTACCTTACACAAATGTGGAACATTTTTTCCTTGATCCTTCCTCCAAAGGAAGTACAAATAAAGACTGTGAAAGGGGGGCACTCAACGGGCATAAACCTCACAGAACACTAAGGCTTGTAAGAAAGGTCTTTATTGGTGGAGAAGCTATAGAGCAGTATTAAGGAGGAAGGGAGAGAGAGAGAGAAATGGGGGAAGAGGAGAGGAGAGAAGAGAAGGTAGAGAGAGAGACACGAGACACATGGGGGGAGAGAAGGGGAGAGAGAGAAGAAAGAGAGAGAGAGACAAGACCCATGGAGGGGATGGAGGGGAAGAGAAAAGAGAGAGAGAACAAAAGACAAGGGCACCTTATATAGGTTTGGTTAGGGGAGGTGCCGGGATGGTAGAATAGCCAATAAGGTGTTACTGCTCTGGCGCAAAGGGGTGGGCCATAAGTTTGAAATTTTCAGTGGGGATAGGGAGATGAAGTTTTGCAATTATCTAACATTCCTCCCTTCTTGATATGTTAAAAATAGAGGGTTGGCCTTGGGATAGGGGACGTTGAGTTCTCTCTTCTGTAGCTTCTTCCTGCTAAGAGGGGCGTGTAGTTTTTAATTGGCCAACTAGAGGGATTTTTCATTGGGAGGATGTAACCAGTGGCTGTTTAGAAGTGATGTTCGGGAAAGTCTTATGGCCTGGAGTAGAATGTAGACCATTCATGAAGAATAGTTTCTTGTTGTAGGTTGGGAGCTATATTTGGGGTGCAGGTTTGGAGTATTAACTGAGTAGTTACCTGTTGAGACAACTTTGGGAATTGAGTTTGAATAAAATGAGTTATGTATGGAGCCACAGCCATTAGTTTAAGGGTGATAATTATAGATGTGAGGAAGGGTGGAGTGGATTTTGAATGAACTAAGAGGAGAAACTTGATGACTCTGATTTATGTTGTGTTTTTCAGAGTTTGAGTCTTTTTGAATTTTGTTAGTGATGATTGTAGATCCATTAACAAAGAAAAAACAACAACTTAAAAGGAGAGAGGTTGGAGGGGTTTTTTGGTAAGGAATGTAGGCGTAGAAGTATTAGGAGTAGAAGAGTGATTTAATGTAAGTGAAGTTTGAGTGAAAGTTTGGTTAAGGTAGATTTTGGGGATTTGTTAGACTTTTTGACTTTCTTTGAAGATTGAGGATGGAAAGGAATATGGAACTTTTATAGGATACTTAAGGCTTTAGTTAAGGTTTGAGAAATGGTGGAGGTGAATTTAGGTACATTGTTGGACTGTAAAGAATAGGGGATTTTAAAGCGGGGAATAATGTCTTTGAATATGATAGAGGCAATAGTGGTAGTTTTCTTGTTTGTAATAGGAAAGGCTTTAATTTAATTTGAGAAGGTATTTAGTAATATTAAGAGGTATTTATAATGTTTGATCTTAGGTATGTGTGTGAAATGAAGTTGTCAGTCTGTTTTAGGAAGAAGTTTTTTAGTCTGGTAAGTTGGAAAGTGTGGGAGGCGAGACTTTGTGGGTTGGAGTGCTGGTAGATTTTAGAAACTCTGAATGTATTTGTGAGAGAGGAAAGAAAGTTTTGAGGAATTGTATTAAAGTCTGAGAGTTGGGGTGAAATAATTTGTGGAGATAGATGAGGAGGTCATGAGTGGGAGGTTGTTTTGTTTTATTTACTGTAGTAACAATAGGAGTAGAAACAAGTAAGGGGTGAGAGGAGGTGTTAGGAGATGAGTTTTGGTGAGCAGCCATACATGCCGCATGGTCTTTCTTGTATGTTGGAGAGGTAAGGGAGAAAAGTGTTTACTTTTTGAAGGCAATCATGAGTGGGTGGCAAGTCAGAGGGAATAGGTAAGAGGGATGTAGGATTTAATGTGGGATATGTATTAAAAGATAATGATGGGTTAGATAAGAGAGAGGTTTGAAGATTAATAATACAGCATGGTGGTAGGGTTTGAAGATATTTGTATGTTAAAGGACTAGATAGAGAATGAGGGGATAGGACAGTAGTAGGGGAACTGAAAGTAAGTTTCTTTGATTCTTGTATTAGAGTAACTGCGACTGCTAAAGCCTTGAGACAAGGGTCCCAACTTTGAACAATGTGATTTAACTATTTTGAGAGATAGGTAAACTGTAGAAATGTGGGGCTTAGCTGATATTTAAGCACACTGACAGTAAACTCATGGTTTTCTGTGACATATAGGAGGAAGTGGCGAGAAAGATCAGGAAGGTGGAGGGCTGGAGCTTCTAATAAAGAATGCTGTAGAGATTTAAAAGAAGTGGAAATGGAGGTTAGGAGAAGTTTATGAGGGTAAGGGATAGTTAGAAAAGAAAAGTTGGGAATTTATACTCTGAGGTATTTAGTTAATTGTAAAAAGGAGAGGAGTTTTTGTTTTGTGGTGGGTAGAGGAAAATTCTGAAGAAGTCTTTTTTTATCTGTTGTAATAGCTTTGAAGTCTGGAGATAAAAGGACACTAAGATGATTTTTTGTTGGAATAATTGAATTTTTGAGGGAGAGATTCCGTATTTTTTATTTGGAAGGAAATTAAGGAGGGAACAAGTGTTGCATTTAGAGTTATGTAAGGTGGGACTATAGAGTAGGAGGTCATCAACATATTGAACTAAGGTCGAAGGAGAGGGATTATAGGACTGGAGGTCTCATGATAATGTTTGGCCAAATAAATGGGGGTTGTCACAGAGTCCTTGGGGAAGTACTGTCTAAGTAAGTTGGGAAGAAGTTTGAGAATTAGGGTCAGTCCATGTGAAGGCAAATAGGTTTTGGCAATTAGGGTATACAGGAATGGAGAAAAAGCATCTTTGAGGTCTAATACAGAGAAATAGGTGGTTTGAGGTGGGATGGTTGATAGGAGGGTGTATGGATTAGGGACTACTGGGTGTATAGGAATAACTGCAGAATTGATGAGTCTTAGATATTGTACTAAGCCATAGGTGCCATTAAGTTTTTTAATTGTTAGTATGGGAGTATTATATGGTGAGTGGGCAGGTCGTCATGTATAATAGGTTGGAGTCTTAGGAGACTTGATAGGGGAAGTGGGTATTGATGCTGAGAAGGAAAAATAGAGGGGTCTTTTAGTTTAACAGGAATTGGGGAGCAGGAGGCAATTGAGGGGGTTTAGTAGCCCAAACCTTAGGATTTACTTGTTCTGATGGAATGGGTCAGGGTGATGGGTCTTTCATAGCTTGGGAAAGGATGAGGCAGAGTGAGGCAGAAGGAGATGGGTCAGCATTTATTAATTTAAAATTAAAAGTGAGGGTGGTACCTAATTTGGAAAGTATGTTACGTCCCAGAAGGGGAACTGGACAGGAAGGTAATATTAAA